>JAJMFM010000061.1:0-45946 GCA_030574875.1 Taiozyma peoriensis
AAAAAAAAAAAAAAAAAAAAAAAAAAAAAAAAAAAAAAAAAAAAAAAAAAAAAAAAAAAAAAAAAAAAAAAAAAAAAAAAAAAAAAACCAACACAATCAGATGTGGTTTACGCTAAAATCCGGGAAAATGAATGTTATAAAACTGCGAAAAACCACCAAATCGGGAAACAAGAACTGAATAGGATACTTTAGACTACCGTAACCCAATCTGAGGATATGCCTTACATGAAGTGGTAAGGCTGTATTATTGATTGAGAAAAAGATAAATGAGGGGAAAGCTATCGTTTAAACAGAGTATATTTATGAGCAAATCAATGAGGTATATAATCATGTCTTGTTGAGTTGAATTTTCTCACTATGCATGCCGTCTTATGGTATAATTGTTGTGCCCTTAAGTATGAGATCGGGAACCTTGAAAAAGTCGTTGGAGAACAAGTTCTCTATTAGAAATCCCTTATCATAAGCAACTGTGCACAAGACTTATCTGAAATTGAATCAGATGTGACTATACCCATAATAACTCAATGAATAAATGCATAAAAAATCTCTGGTAAAAATATTTTTAAAAATTGACACAATTTTTGGATTTTTTTTTTTTATCGCACCCGGTATTTTCCTGAACAGTGAAGTGAATAAGATCAGAAATTCTTAAACTGAAGACTTTATTTTTAAGAAAGTCTAAGTCTCGTGAGTCCGGGCTTGATAGTCTCAATCGCGATTTTTTTTTTTTTTAGGGTCAGTCTCATCATGAAAGAAAAAAAATGTCATTGAAAATAAGCATTAAAAGGTGACAAAGGCAATAATAGTGATTCTTTAATAAAAAAAAACTTTACATTCTCTCACCACATTTAAGATACTGAAAATGGCTGAACTAACTGCACCTTTTGAAAAACTTTCTTTGAAAGAAGCTGAATCAGTATGTACAAGCAAAAGTTCTTCAAATATAAAAATTAAAATGAACTAACCTTTATTCTAGATCGAATCATCTTCAAAATTCCCAGAATTAACATCTAATGAAGATCAAGCTTTAGAATCACAATGGTTAACTCTATCCAAAAGACTAGAAGAAGATTCCACAATCGCACAATTAAACGACACACTAAAGTTGAAGACTTACATCTTGGGAAACAAACCAAACAAAGTTGACATTGTCGTTTTCACTAAAATCAGCTCAATTGCATCTAAATGGACTTCAGCTGATTATGCTTCCAAGCGTCATGTTTTAAGATGGATTGATCTCGTTCAAAACACATTAGTAGAGGTTCCAGAAGACTCCAAACTAAAGATTGATTACACTGTTGAAGTTCCTCGTGAAATCAAAGAAAAGAAAGAAAAGAAACCAGAAGCAGGTGCTGCTACCGCTGCCCCAACTAAAGAAGTCACTCCAGAAGCAACTTCAGGAAAGAAAGAGAAGATACAAAAGGGTGGTAAACCAGATGAAGAAACTTTAAAGAAATTAAAAGAAGAAGCTGCTAAAGCTAAAAAGGAAAAGAAAGCTAAAGCTGCCTTAGAAGCTGAAAAGAAAAAAGCTACAGAAGCAATTCCACCATCTCCATCTGCAATTGATTTCCGTATTGGTTATATCCAAAAGGCTGAGAAACATCCAGATGCCGACTCCCTTTACGTTTCCACCATTGATGCTGGTGATGAAGAAGGTCCAAGAACTGTCTGTTCAGGTTTAGTCAACTATTTCCCACTAGAAGCATTACAAGGTCGTTATGTTGTCTTAGTTGCTAACTTGAAACCAGTCACCATGAGAGGTATTAAATCCACTGCTATGGTTCTTTGTGGTTCCGATGATAGTCACGGTAAAGTTGAATTCGTTGAACCTCCATCCGGTGTTAAAGCTGGTGATAAAGTATTCTTTGAAGGTTTCGATGGTACTCCAGAAAAAGTATTAAACCCAAAGAAAAAAATCTGGGAATCCGTTCAACCAAGCTTTAGTACCAATGAAGCTTTGGAAGTCATCTACAAACAAGAAGGGAAAGCTGATGCTAAATTGACCAATGTTCAAGGTCAATCTTTCAAAGTTGCAACCATTGCTAATGCTAATGTCCGTTAAAACCAATTTTCAATCGCATAAGAATGTGAGAGGAACAAATCTCAAATATACATAAGCATAAAGAAAAACCCTCTTGTAGTCTTTGAACTCGGTAGTCTATCCTGCGATCCTTGAAAGGGCTTTCTTGATGCTTTTATGTTTTCGATTGAGACCATTTTATGTCAAAAAGTAGCTCGATTAGGATCTCATTCGGCGCATTAAAAAAAAAAAAAAAGACGGTTTAAAACATCTCTCTTCAAATCTCGATACTAATAAATGATCTCATCGGTCTATATAAAGAACACCAATCACTCTTTAAAATCTTTTTCTTCTAAATTTCTTGCTATATTCAACTAGCTATCATATCACTGACTTGACTGGAATGAAGTTGGTTAACCAAAACATCGAAAAGGACAGTAGTGGATCAATCACTTTGATTCCAGAGGATAAAGAGGATCTATTCACTCTATACAACTTGATAGAGAACAAAGATGAGATTGAGTTGAAGACTATGAGAAATATCAAGAAGCCATCAAAAGATGGTTCCAAGACAAAAGTTGAAAAAAAGCTGTTAAGACTACGTATCCAAGTTGATAAGTTAGATTTTACTGCTCAAGATGAAATCATTAGAGTTAGTGGTAAGACAACCACTGCTATAGAAGATGTTCCATTAGGTACCTATCATACTCCAGAAATTGGATTCAATTATCCATTCACATTGTACAAGGATACTTGGGATACAGTATCATTGAACTTGGTCAAAGAGAGCGCAAACATTGAGAACAAAGCTGAAGTTGGTGCTGTTGTTTTACAAGAAGGTGTTGCTCATATTTGTCTAATCACTGAGAATATGACAGTACTGAGAAGTAAAGTTGAAAGACCAATTCCTAAAAAGAAGAGGGGTGATTCCACTGCACATGATAAGTCTTTAGATAAATTTTATCAAATTGTTAGTGAAACTTTATTGAGAGATTTACCAGTTTTGAAATTGAAAGCAATTGTATTAGCATCACCTGGATTTTATGCTAAGGCTCTGTTTGATAAAATTTTCCAAATTGCAATTACAAATAACGATAAAGAAATTATTCAATCTAAAGATAAATTTTTAGTTACACATAGTTCAACAGGGTTCTTACAAGGTTTAGATGAAGTTTTAAAGAGTGAAGAAGCCCAGAAGAAATTATCAGATACTAAGTTTGCTAAAAACGTAAAACTGTTGGATGAATTCTTCAGACTATTGAATGAAGATAATGGTAAAGCATGGTATGGCCCTAAAGAAGTTGAAAAGGCTGTGCTAATGGGTGCTGCTGTTAAAAACTTGTTATTGACTGACTCTTTATTTAAAAGTGACGATGTCAAAGTAAGGAAACACTACATTGAACTAGCTGAGATTGTTCAAAACGGTGGTGGAGAGGTTACCATTTTCTCCAGTTTCCACGAATCTGGTATACAACTGAATGAGGTTACTGGATCTGCTGTTATTTTGAATTACCCAGTGTATGATTTAGATGAAAGTGATGATGAAAATGACAATTAATTGTATGCTATATATATATACAGTGTGTATTGAATATATATATATATATATATACAGTGTGTATTGAATTATGAGTCTGTAATTACATTTGAATAAATAAAGATAAATAAAATTGCAGCTTAAGCCTTTAGCGTAGAGTCTTTTTCAAAACCCAGTCTTTTCAAGTACCAAACATCACCGCTTCTTACCTGTATCAAAGAATCCTGTAATATTCCACTGAAAAGTCCAATGACAGCACCGTTCTTTATAAGTTTTCGAGAAGATGAGTAGTTTAAACCGAAAACTTTTGAATAAACAATACCAAATGTCACTGTTGTGACAAAGGTATTTATAAAGTCAATCTTTCCCCTAGCATAATCTAATAAGCTTTCAACGCCAAAATAGGCCAATGTAATAGATGATGTCTTGATACTAGACTTAAACCCACCTTGAGCAGCGCTTTTTATACAAACCCAATTTTTCCTCTTATGATAAAAATACCAACCACCTTTAGTACTGGGTAGTCTATGTGAGTTTTCCACAAGGAACACATCACTTGCTGATCTAAAATTCTGCCTAGCTCCTTTAATCAAACCGTACCCACCGGCCAAAAATCCAATCAAAGGGAGTCTAAAACTTGGATGAAGATGAAACCTTTGGCCCTTGTTTTGTGATTCTAAATCACCCAAATCCAAACCTTTTACTGACATCGATTCATGTACTGTTTGAGCAAGACTCTAGACTTATAAAGCATCATCATCTCCACTGTTTTGTGTCATTTCTAAAATAGATCCCAGTGGATTTTGCCTCGACACAAGTAAAAAAAAAACCCGAGAAACATAGGATCCTTGTGGGGGACATTGACAAAGAAATCTAAAATAACAAATAGGCTTATTAGCTTTTACCCAAAGATATTTTCTCTAAAATTCATCACCATTGACTCATACTATTCACACAATTCCAAAAGGGTCGGTATCATTTCAAGATGGCTGCAGACAGGGTTGGTGATAAAGGTTGGTCGAGACATCTTATTGTGACTACAGTGGTTGCATGTATTGCATCAGTGCAATATGGTTATCATATGTCAGAATTGAATGGCCCAGCTTCTGTGTTAAGTTGTCAAACGAGCATTCCAGTCCCAGGTAAGATATTTGAAGATTCAATTTTCAACAGATTAGGACGAATTGAATGTTTGAGTTTGACAGATGAAGATTTAGGGTTAGTTACTTCTATCTTTTCAATAGGTGGATTGGTTAGTTCTCTATATGCAGGTTCATTGGCTGAGTTGATTGGAAGAAAACCTACAATGGCAATCAACGGTGTAATCTTTATAATTGGCTCTCTAGTGGAGACAATTGCTAATGATGCTTTAGGATTAAGCATAGGAAGATTCATATCTGGGTTAGGTGCTGGTTGTTCAATTGTTGTGACTCCTTTGTTAATAAATGAGATCAGTCCACATGGATTGAGAGGGTTTTTAGGTAGTATGAACCAAGTTGCTATAAACCTTGGAATACTGTTAACACAATCTTTAGCAGTGAAATGGGCAAATAACGTTGAATGGAGATATCTATTATTCGTTGGTGCTGTATTAGGTGCATTGAATGTTATTGCAGTTTTGTTCATTGATGAAAGTCCAAAATGGTTAGCTTCTAAGGGGAAAGTTCAACAGGCTAAAAATGCCATTTATAAACTCAGAGGTGATGATGCACTAGTGGATGAAGAAATTAGAAATTATACAAACGATAGAGAGTCGATATTAGACGTATCAAATTCTTTAACAAAACCAAATCATTCAAACGTTACAATCTTCAAATACGTTTCAGATCCAATTTATAGAAACTCATTAATAGTTGTCACTGCCATACTTGCAGGTCAACAGTTTTGTGGTATAAATTCAATCATCTTCTACGGTGTTGGTACAATAAGAAAACTTGTTCCAAAACATGCAGTTTTAATAAACTGTTTAATATCTTTAGGAAATGCTGTTATAACATTTTCAGCTGCTCCATTTGTCGATAGATATGGTCGGAAACCATGTTTGGAAACTTCAGTGAGTATAATGGGTGGTTCTTCCTTATTACTATCCATTGGTATACTATGGTCCATCCCTTTGATCACAGTTCTTTCAACATTTTCCTATGTTGCATCTTTTGCCATCGGATTAGGTCCAATACCATTCTTGATGATATCGGAAGTTACTCAACTAGAAGCAAGAGGTGCTGCTCAAAGTTATGGAACAGTTATCAATTGGATCTCTACATTTTTGGTGGGATATTTGTTTCCTATTTTGGATTCGTGGATTGGTGGGTATGTATATGTTATATTTGCTGTTATCAGTTTAACCTTTGTCATTTTCATCAAAACCAGCGTTCCAGAGACTAAAGGTCACAAAACCTATGAGGAAGTCTGGAATTTGAGAGTTGATTAAAGAGCTGCTATTTTATGAACAAAGTGAACTACCAAAGAAAGGGTTTACATTGCTAATCATATAAATTATACACACTTTAAACGCTACCATTTGTTATTATACTATGTACTATAATGTATATAGATGTAGAGGAGATGGAAGCGATCAACATTCGTGAACACTTGAGTGACATGTGACTGCCCTAATGTTGAGATCTCACATATCACGTGCTCACACTAGGGCTAAGTTTTTCAAAAAACCCAAACATGTGTGACATTTTCACATGGGGCCACATCAAATTTCAATCTTCCACAAAGCTTTAACTTTTTCTTTTAATAACATATACAACCGGTTCGCGAATGTTCACATTTTGAGTACCACACAAATTTTTAAAGCTCAAGGTTATCAAAAAAATTTCGCGAAGACAAACTTTGAATTTTACTCTAAGAGCGTTGGCACAAATCCGGTAAATTTCGCGTAGTACCATTCTGGTTTTTACAGCACACTCACAGAATTTTCACCTTTTTCCCACCAAATTTCCATCAAACAAAAAAAATTAGCATTTAATACTAACCACTTAAACACAGAGTTATAGAATAGTATTAAAAGCTTGATTATTTAGTTCATCAACAGTAGAATCATATCAATATGCCTACCAGATTCACTAAAACTAGAAAGCACAGAGGTAACGTCTCAGGTATGTGATGATTCAAATCAAGATTAAATGCAAAGAGTTAAAAATCCACGAAGAAAGAATAATCAATTGAAGTTTTTGTATGATGTTTCTCAAGGAAGAAGTGTAATAATAGTATCATTTGAATCTAAAACGATTTTGACAGAAACCAGTGGTATTGATTAGAATCAGGGACCTCACTTTGTCTGTTCATTATGTTCAAAAGTTGATCACAGAAGGCATAAACGTATTATCACCATATCAAAAGAGTTTCCAATATAGTGATTTAAGTACATCGAAGGATTAACCAATTCATTAGACTTTAAGAAACGTATAAAAGATCAACAACTACTGGTGGATTGCCATACTTGACAGTTTTAGCGCCATGTTCCAATTCATTTCAAAAGTTTAAGAAACATCTACAAACCAATATATTCAACTTCTCAGTGTCTTTTTATCTCTACTGCCATGTAACAGTCTAAAGCGGAAAAAATACTAACTATCTTATATTATAGCCGGTAAAGGTCGTGTTGGTAAACACAGAAAGCATCCAGGTGGTAGAGGTAGAGCTGGTGGTCAACATCATCACAGAACCAATTTAGATAAATACCATCCAGGTTACTTTGGTAAAGTTGGTCAAAGATACTTCCACAAACAACAATTACATTTCTGGAAACCAACTTTAAACTTGGACAAATTATGGACTTTAGTTCCAGAAGACAAAAAAGAACAATACTTGAACTCTTCTTCCTCATCTGCTGCTCCAGTCATTGACACCTTAGCTGCTGGTTACGGTAAAGTTTTAGGTAAAGGTAGATTACCAAATGTTCCAGTTATTGTCAAAGCCAGATTTGTTTCTGAATTAGCTGAAAAGAAAATCAGAGCTGCTGGTGGTGTTGTTGAATTAATTGCTTAAGTAAACTAAATCCTCTTATTCTTTATTCGTTATAATTGCTATAACACTAGAGTTTAAGAACCAAAAATTCATAAATTCACATTGTATTTAAAGTCTACGTTTTTTTGCTCTGTAAAGTTTTAATAGATCATCACTCATTGTATTTCTATCTCTATGGTAACCATTATTAGTAAACTAAAAAATTGTTAATCCGTGAACTAAAGCTTTTTCCGATGGGCATCTCTGTTTACCGAAAGTAACCAAATCAAAACAAAAAAGAAAAATATATTTTATAGATCTTTATATTGCAATATCAGCATGAAATAAGGGAACTTCCAATAGTCTGTCAACTTATAGACTTGAATCTTTGATAAGCTGATAGTTTTTTTGAGTTTACCTAATTAAGTTCTACACACTCATTTTTTGCTTCGACCTCTTTTTCAATATTCTATTTTCAGTCATCAGATCATCATTGATAGATAGAGCTCATCTCGGGACTAGGAAACGAGAAACTGTCTTCAATATTATCTTTCATAACAATATAATATGACCACAAGCACTGAACCCTGGACGGTTGAATCAGCCATTCCTGCTCATATCAAGGATATTTTAGACTCTGAGACTTCGAACGGAAGCACCATCAACTATGTGCTTGTTTTTTTACAAATCGTTAGTTTACTAAAGACTCAAAAGAGAACAGGATGGGTTGATCACGGTATTGTAGA
This sequence comes from Taiozyma peoriensis, assembly GCA_030574875.1. NCBI lineage: Eukaryota > Fungi > Ascomycota > Saccharomycetes > Phaffomycetales > Wickerhamomycetaceae > Taiozyma > Taiozyma peoriensis. The sequence continues at coordinate 8,261 of JAJMFM010000061.1, forward strand.
TTGTGAATCTATTAGTGATCATATGTATCGTATGGGTATAACTACTCTACTGATCAAAGATCCAAAAGTCGATACAGGTAAATGTGCTAAGATTGCCATCATTCATGATATTGCCGAATCCTTAGTTGGTGATATCACTCCATATGATGGTGTCACCAAAGAGGAAAAACATCGCCGTGAGTACGATACTATCATATATCTAAGTGACCTAGTTAAGAAGTATGATGCCAAGGCTGGTGAAGAGATCTTAGAATTCTGGTTAGATTATGAGGAGATTAGAACTTTAGAGGCAAGATATGTTAAAGATATTGATAAGTTTGAAATGCTAGTTCAAAGTTTTGAGTACGAAAAAAGGTTTAAAGGTTCGAAAAGATTGGATCAGTTTTGGAGTGCTAGATCAAGCGTTAAGACTGATGAGGTCAGTAGTTGGGTAGCTGAATTATGGACGAAAAGACAACAATTTTGGGAGAGCATTGAAGCGAAGAACTGATTCGTTCACATCTCCTCACAACCTACACACAAGAACCTACATCCTATATACAAGGGAGATACCTACACCAGCATATTTATAAAGCTCTATTAATCAGAATGCACTGTTCTATAATCTCTTTTGTTTTTTTTTTGCTTTCTCTATCCGTAGTAGTCTATTGAACAACCCATAAGTTATCGTAACCAAATAACCATGGACCGATTGTATGTCTTCCTAAGATGGCTCCAATACCTATGATGAATTGAATGGCTAGGATCACAAGACAAAGCCTATCTTCTCTTAGAGGACCTAACCACACTAAGATCAAGTTGATCAAAGTCAGGTTACTGATATCTTTGACATTATTATCTTTATCAAATGTTAAATCTACCAATCTTAACTTGTAAAGAATTCTTATCACTTTTTCAGCTATTGGAAGTAAAGGTTTTTCCAAAATAGCTCTAGATGGATACATTAAACCATCTTGCTCATTAAATTTTGGTAAACGATGTCTTGGACAAGGGATCAATCCAAACAATTGTGGCACTGAATAGATAAAATTGAAAATTTGTGGAATGAAGAATAATAACAAAGTTTTAGAAAAATGTCCCAAGATACCAACAACGGCAAATACCATACCAGCGAAGTAACAATAAGTATCACCAACGAAAACTTTTGCAGGCCACCAATTATATTTCAACAGTGCTAATGAAACACCAAGGAATGGGATTAGAAGACAAGCAGAGAATAAATGTGATTCAATTGCAGGACTTGAACCTGAAAACAAATAACAAAAGTCATTGGTTAGAATGATGAGTGCCAAAGTGACACTTTGACCCACTTCAAGACCATTGATACCAGCTAGGATATTGATTGCATTTGGACAAAATATAGCCACAGCAGCCATATAAACGTAGTAAAATCCACCCAATTCAATTAAAGTTGTACCGAAATAATCTTGTAAGAATTTAGTTGGAATCAAGACATGAGTTATACCAAAATCAACATAATAAACTATTAACAATGGGATTACAGCAACAGCTGGTAGGAAAAATTTATTTCTCCATCTTATGTCAAATAAATCATCAGCAAAACCTAGTAGAACGGTACTTTCAAACGATAAGATTGCACTTAAGAATCCAGCTAGTTTATCATGAGGAAACAATTCCGAATTTGGTAAATCAGATAACTGTTCAACGCCTAAATCTCTATTACCACCTCCTGTTGTTTGAGTGACTAGGTATTTGTAGAAAAGAAAGGGTATAAATGAAAACATGATGAATAGGTATGATGTTGCAGCAATAGCACCTTGTGATTCTGCTATTATTGGTTTATTAGCCTTGGAAAGATCTTTACCAAATAGGCCTATTTTAATAAACAATGGAGATAATCTTGGAATCAAGACATCTGTAGAGACGTAACCTATTATGGCAAACCCAAAAGAGGCCACTAACGATCTGTAAAACCCATTGGAAAAGTAAATTATGACCAGTGAAGCAAGTACCAGAGGTATCTGGAACACCATAGTACTATTATCTATATTGAGGTAGACCAGTATTTGAATGTCAATAAGTTATCGTATGACTGGGTTGAACGTGAATGAACGTGAGAGGCTAAAGAGTGTATGGGGACTACTGGCTTCCAATTCGCTTTTCTAGGAGACTTTAGCACTATACATTAGCTCAACTTATGAACTGAATGAAACGTTAATTGATTAAAGAATACGTGTAAACACGTAGCACATCAAAGTGCAAAAACAGTGGTGTCAGGATGCGATGCTATCACTTTCGCGTAAAGATATTATTACGTAATCTACTATTACAAGATTATATAATCACAAAATGATATTTTTGTAATCAAATTTTTAATCTTTTGGGTTTAAGTTTTTCGATGATGTATTTTACCAAAAATTTCCCCTATTCTTAAAAAAAAAAAAAAAACACTTAAGGTTATTATAATTTTAAACTCAATTTTCAAAAAGCCAGTCTTTAAAAGTGAGCGCTAAAATAAATAAGACTGAAAAATGAAGACTGAAAACGAAATTCCGAATTGATCTGTCAAAATTTCCCGGAGGCTTTTCTTAGTACTAATTGTTTATATAAAGAATCTGAAAACCTCAAACACCAATTAAGGAGATTTCAACTGATAAATCTTTGATAAAAGTTGTGGATTTCTCTCTTCCTAGTCTCGTTGTACTTTCTGTCAAACAACTGACTTTTCATATAAATTCGAACTACCAAAGAGTTTTGGAAGGTTGATTCTTTTTTCTATCAGCGTGTTTTTTTTTTTTCCCGTTACTTGGAAAAGCTGAGAATAAAACGAAAAGATCAAAAGAATAACAAAAGAATTAATTATAGCTGCTTTTCCCGAAACTAATTTTATCTACAGTTTGAATCTATAGGTTAATCTCTCGAGGGGGTTTGTTTGGTATTATCGTGGCAAAGCTTGCCTCTTTTATTTGATTGCTTTCACTTTACGGCTACGGCTTCTTCTTTAGAACATTCTTTGTTAGGAGTAAATTTTCACTGACTTGGAATATAGGAGAGCTACAAGGTCATCTTCCTTTTAAACATTCATTTATTACATCATTTGATACTTTTTTAATCAGCTCAACTAATCGTTAATTATCACTTATAATTTTTTATTTTTCATTCATTTATACAATCCTATAAAGCATTATACAATTTTCATATACACTTCATACTACAATGTCCAGAACGCTACCTCAGGTTGATTTCTCTGGTTTATCCGTTGAAGATAAAAAAGAAAACGAATTTGGGAGTTTAACCTCTCAAGAATATCGTTATAAAACAATATCTCGTAATGGTGTTCCATTACCTGATCCAATTGAGGATGAACCTCCATATTACGTTTATTTAATCACATATCTTGACTATCTTATCCTAATTATATTTGGTCATATCAAGGATTTCTTAGGTTTGATATTTCAACCTCATAAATTTTCACACTTGAAGGAAAAAGATGGATTAGCTCCATGGTATTCAAAATTTGAAAGTTTTTACGTTCGTCATATGAAACAAAAAATTGATGATTGTTTCGCAAGACCAACTTGTGGTGTTCCAGGTAGATTGATTACTTGTTTTGATAGAGATGCTCATGATTATAACGAGTACTTTACTTATCCGGGCACTTTGTCAACTTGCTTAAATCTATCATCATATAACTATCTTGGATTTGCTCAATCTGAAGGTGCTTGTACAGAATCTGCATTGAAAGCAATTGAAAAATATGGTGTTGGTTCAGGTGGTCCAAGAAATTCTATTGGTACTACAGAATTACATCAACAAGCTGAAGCAATTATCTCGGATTTTGTTGGTCAAGAAGATGCAATTTTATTCTCAATGGGTTATGCTACAAACGCTTCGTTGTTCTCTTCTTTATTGGATAAGAGATCTTTAATTATTTCTGATGAGTTGAATCATACTTCGATCAGAACAGGGGTTAGATTATCTGGTTGTTCTGTTAAAACTTTCAAACATAACGATATGGAAAGCTTGGAGAAACTATTAAGAGAACAGATTTCTCAAGGTCAACCAAGATCTCATCGTCCTTGGAAAAAAATCATCATTGCAGTGGAAGGTTTATACTCTATGGAAGGTACAATGTGTAATTTACCCAAACTATTGGAACTAAAGGAAAAATATAAATTCTATCTTTTCGTTGATGAAGCTCATTCAATTGGTGCCATTGGACCAAATGGTCGTGGTGTTTGTGATTATTTTGGTATTGATCCGAAAAAAGTTGACATTTTGATGGGTACTTTTACCAAGTCATTTGGTGCAGCTGGTGGTTATATCAGTGCTAACAAGGCAACAATTGAAAAATTAAGAGTTGATATAAATGCACAAAACTATTCAGAAGTTATTCCAACTCCAGTTTTAGCTCAAATTATAACTTCTGTCAATATCATAATGGGTAAATTAAACCCAGGTGAAGGTCGTGAAAGATTGGAAAGAATTGCATTTAATTCAAGATATTTAAGATTAGGTCTACAAAGACTAGGTTTTATCGTCTATGGTGTTGATGATTCCCCAGTTATCCCATTGTTGTTGTTTGCTCCTGGTAAAATGCCAGCTTTTTCAAGAATGTTATATGAAAGAAAAATTGCTGTTGTCATTGTTGGTTATCCTGCAACTCCATTAGTCTCGTCAAGAGTTCGTCTTTGTGTTTCCTCTGCTTTGAAAAAAGAAGACATTGACTATCTACTAAGACATATTTCAGAAGTTGGTGACAAACTATTTCTGAAGTTCAGCTCAGGTATCGCTGGTGGGTCCTTAGATGGTAAAAAGCCAAGATGGAATGTTGAAGACGTTATTAGAGACACTCCAAGAGATTGTAAAGATCCAAGGTTCTTCATTGCCACTGCTAAAGAGCTTGAGGATGAGAAACTTGAGCAGAAAAGACAGAACAAGACCAAAAAAGAGAGCAATACAAACAAGAAATAAGAACATTTGAAGAATAATACCCAAACCTACTGATATAAATCACATATACTACACATTTTACACGTTTTAATCCAAGAAGCACTTGCTTCATTAATACTTTACAACCCTTAATATAATGTTTAATTTAACTAATCTTTTTTTTTTTTCTTGGTAGTATCCAATGGGCTTTTAGCGCACATCTCTTCAAAAGTCTCAGCACTTTTCGTGTAAGAAATATTGAACCCTTGTTGATAATCGGGAATTTCTCTGCTAAATAATGATGCGTTTATTCAGATCAAAGAAAAAAAAAAATAGAAATTTTAATCACAACTTTTAATCTAACTTTGGCGTTGACTATGCCTATAGTTTGTTTGTTTCTATTCGAGTAAAAAGACTACGGGGTTCGAGGGGCCAATACCTGTATATACACATATACCGCTACTAAATTGCTGGGAATACCACTTAATTACTGCTGTTCAAAGCCTTACACGTTCAGAACTGCTATATTTATCACCGTGATTATTGGCAACTTCTCATCCAAATCCATTGTATTAGGCGTCGGCGGTATACCTAATTACACCCAACACTCAATTCAGCCATTCATCACAGTGGTATAATAAATATTTATAACTACCTCATGGACATTAGACAATAGAACAAATCACAAAACAATGCATATGACCAGTATAATCAACACGGCGAGAATAAAGTTACGTGGTTTTGACGCTGCTCTTCAAGACATAAAATTATATCAGATACTGAAAAGATCTAAAGTGCTTTCTATACTCCTGGCATTCTTCGTGGTGGTGATATTTGTCTTTAGTCCTGTTTTGACAGAAAAGATAGCAACAGTGGAGAATTTAACAGAGAACTACAAAGAAAGGGCTAACTTTACAGACTTTGAAGATACTGAAAAGTTTAAGAAATTTGAGGTAGCTTTGACAAATGACGGAAACAGTGAAGAGGTTAGTCTACATAGAAGTAAGATAACTGCCCCAAAAGATTCCAAATTCATCTTTTTCAACAACAAATATCCAACTCCATCTGGATATCAAAGTATTTTGGATGAGTATGAACCAGAAAAATTTATGAATAAACCATTATGGAATAAGTGTAAAATATATTTTGAAAAATTATATCAAACTCAACCAAAATGGGAGTTTAGTGAACTAGAGGATCACTATGGTTATAACGGATTCATATTCGATACAAAAAAGCAATTCTTGGAGGAGAGGAAACACGAATTTAAAGGCTCGTTGGATAACAGAGATACAATCACAGATGAAGAATTTGAGAATTTGATTAAAGAAAAGGGGAAAGTTTTTGAGTGGGATGATTCGTATTCTAGAGCGCATAAAGAATCTTACGATACTGAAAAATACATGACCGATCAAATGACAAATCTAAGAGTCTTCAGTCAGTGTTATTTGGACACGGATATTTCAAAAGACGAACAAGAGCACATTGATAGATACAGTGATATAATCACTTGTGCTTCAAATGAAAAAAGGCTCTTTAAATTTATGACAAGAATCTTTCCAACCTATACAAGATGGAATAGAGAAACATTAGTCCACCCTCCAATAATGGAGAACTATTTACAAAATAAAGAAACTTACAAGTCCCCAAAGACTTCTTTCAAATCAAGTGGTTGCTTTACTCGTGATTTGAGAGATACATACAATGGGAAAGGTATTGTCATTTCAGCCTTTGACAAACACATGAGTGAATTATCGAGCTTGATTTTGGTTTTGAGAGCGTTGAAAAACGAATTACCAATTCAAATTGTTCATAGAGGTGATTTAAGTGTTAAATCACAAGAAGAATTGGCTAGAATCTCAAGGTCCACTGAGTTAAATCTTGATCAAATTAGAAATTTTAAGAAATTCATTCAAATACATTTTCAAGATGTTAAAAATTTAAACGTTGAAAACATTTTTCCAAAGCAAGAGATCTGGTTTGTGGATGCAAGTGCTGCAATAGATGCTAATGATAGAAGGTTTGTCACTTATGGTAACAAATTGTTGACCTTGTTGTTCAGTTCTTTTGAAGACACAGTCCTAATTGATACAGATACCGTTCCATTTGTTGACATTGATCAATATATATTACAATCATCTGTCTACAAAGACCTTGGTGCTTTCTTTTTCAGAGATCGTGAATTATACGATAAGATGAGTGGTCCAGAATTGACATACTTTAAAAAACTATTACCAACCAGATTAGATACAGCTTTTTTCGATATACCTGAAATTACTCAGTTCACCTTGGGCAACAGATTTTTTGGTGATGGATACAAACATGTTCAGGAATCAGGTATGGTTGCAATCAACAAAAAGAGACATCTCAGAAGTGTTCTAACTATCAATGCACTACAAATGTGGCATGCAGCAACGACAAGAGTCCACGGTGATAAAGAACTCTTCTGGTTAGGTTTTTCCATTGCCGGTGACGAAGACTATTACATGAACAAATATCCAGTTGGTGCAGTTGGTTCTTTAAATCCAAATTCAAATAGGCTTTTAGGTGATAGTGATGATCACAGAAGATCTCGATTAAAATCTAATATGTTATGTACCACACATCCAGCTCATCTATCTGGATTAGATGATCATACTCTGTTATGGATGAATTCAGGTTTCATTACTTGTAAAAGACAAGATGAAGCAGAGAAGGATATCAAAATGGACCTCTATAAAAATGTGTTTAAATCTGCTGATGAATTGAAACAAACCTATATAGGTCCTTTAAAGATTAGAGCAATCTTAGTTCCCCCTCCTCAAGAACGTGTCATCAACAATGACTTGGGTGAACCAAGTTCAGGTTGGGATGTTATGTTTGGATGCGGAGGTTACCTATACTGTGCTTATGATCGTATTGGTGCCAGTAATGATCCTAAATTTCAAGGGACCTTAGTTGAGTACGATGCTGAGGAGCAACTTTTGTTTGATTACCTGGGAGAGTTATGGGTTTATTATGACAAGGTTATAGCTAGCGTATCGAGAGTTGTTGAGGATCCTGATTTTTTCAAAGAGGAAGAAAAAACTGAAAGAAAATTAGTAAATGGTGGTGTCGGTGGTGTCGCAGTTTGAGTTCCCCAAAAGATGGACTTTGTTTTTTGAAAAGTTCTCATGTTTCGTTGTTGTTGGCTTGTAAGCTGTTTTAAATTGTCTCCTTCAAGAGTGCATTGCATCACTCTTGTTTTTCCGCATATTTGCATTACTTAATCGACCTGTACAGTGCTTTGAAAGGGTAGAAATTAACTCACTAATAAAGAAGGACGTACGTAATAAATCAGACTTGTAGAATAAATGTTTTACATTATTATACAATCCGTTAGACCAAGACCATACATAGCCTTTTCGACATCTTTTCGGATCTTTAACCAATCAGTTCTCTTTTGAACAAACTCGTAAATTTCCTCTTGTTTAAAGATACCGTTAAATCTACTCAAATCTCCAATCAATTTCCCCAACTCTTTAGAGTCCTCAGTTGATATCAGATACAATTGAGCAATCTCTTTCAATCCCACAAACAAAGGGGTGATATTTTTTTGTCTCAAGGTATTCAGGATAAAATCATAGTATAGATTCAAGTCACTGATCAAAATTATTGACCCAGTAGTTGAAATTTGTCTCTTTTTTATATTTTTGGCAATTATTTGGAAAAATCTTTCACCAATCTCTTGTTGGAAAACATCAATGATTCCCTGTTCAGTGGTCCCATTCAACAGATTTATATGATTGGTTAAGACGTGAATTACCTTTCTAGCACACTTGGTAGGACCAGTTAAGGCAAGAACACTATCAATACCATTCTCCTCTACCTTTGGGTTGAAATCATTTATGAGCTGTAAAGTATTGAACAGGAACTCAATTTCAGCCATGAGTTTATCGATACCAACGTTTAACCCACTTGCGACAAAGTTGTCTAAATTAGCTTCAAATTGCTTTTTACTTGGATTGGCAGTATTTAAAAAATCATTCTTGTCGACTATTTTTCTTTTGACCAATTCATTCTCATAAAAGATTTCAATCATTTGATGAATCAGATCACCAACGTTTATAAGTTCTGTAAACTTTACTAAAGGTTCAACGCTATTTAGTGCTTCAATGCTTTCCAGTGTTTTGATCTCTGTCGGATCATAGATATTTAACAAGTCAATGGCCTTTTCGAAACCTGGTTTGACATGATCTTGACTAATAATTGTTACTGCAAGGATAAATATTTTTTCAATTTGAGCATTAACTCTAGCTTGGTCCACTATTGAATCATTGACGGTGTTGAAAATTGTGGTTAGTTCGATTCTCAGTTTGGCTTGTTCAATGATTTGATAACATAGATCGAATTTTATGAAAGTTTTCTGATTTCGAAGACTCTTATTTAATATTTCAAGTTTGACCTTAAATTTAATTTCATTTGATTCTTTGTTGGCTTTAGCAAAGATTTTAGTAAAACTTGAAAGCAATTCAAATTTATTAGTCTTGACTTCTTCATTACTATATTCTGTTAGAACTGATTTGTAGATATTGTCTTGTTCGATTTTTTCTTGATCGATAATTTCCTGTTCAAATCTTTGAATTTCAGAGTGTGCATCTTGTTTAAACGATTCTAACTCCTCTTCGAAAAATCTTTCAATGATTGGCTCAAAGTATAGATTTAAAACTTTTATAATACTTTTCTTGAAAGTCGGTCCAACGTTAAGAGAGTCCTTCAAACCTGGCACGAAGGTATTCAAGAATTGAAAGTACAATTGAGGTGCAATTAGCACGTTTCTTGTAGTTTCATCCAGAAAGAAACTGTTGATAACTTGTTTATCTAAAACGTTTTGAGCATATACTGCAAACACCGGTAATAACTCACCAAAACATTTATCAATGATATCGGATTTGCTATTGAAAAACTCTATTAGATCTTTTATGACATCGTTCAAAGAGTCATCGTTGAGATTTCCTTGAGAGTCCAGTATAGTGCGAGGAAAGAAATCAATTGGGAATGTATTTTCTTGTTCATAGAATTCAAATAGAAGATCTCCCTGATCTAAAACAAGCAATGTCTCAACTAATATTTTCACTATTGTGAATTCTTCTTGTTGGAAATTTTTCACCAACTCATCGAATTTTTCCTTTGTATATCTCTTGACAAGTTTCCTTATTTTAGATGTCATTTCAACATGGAAATCGTTATCAGCATTGTCCAACTTTATGAATTTTACTAAATTCATCAAAGTTTTGGCCTTATCTTGAGATGAAGTAGTTGGTGAATCGAAAAACTCTTCAAAATCAAATTCATCATACTCTGCATCTGGTAACTTGGAAATCTTTATCAATAGAGGTTTCAACTGCCCAACTATCGTTATAATCGTTGACTTGGGATCATTGGTTTTCTTCAAATCGTCAAATACATTGAAAGCATCAGTCTCTATCAAAAGATCGTTGATATAGTGAGGATCATAATTAACTTGTATCTTTTTCAGTCTTTTGGTGAAGTAATCAAGATCAACGGATCGAAGTATCTTATTGACGTAATCGTTGGTTTGACTAAAGCTGAGATAATCAATTATGCTTAGCTTTTGTGCAATCCTGAGTACAATTGATCGCTGTTGAAGTAAATATGATATCTGTGCCATCTCCCAGTAGCCCTTCTATAGCAATACCACCACTTTTCAAATAAGTTCAACACACGAATCGTAACTCAAAAGCAATACATTGTTTGTTTAGGCCTTAACATGCCTAAAAATTCACTCTCAGCCTTAGCATTTGAATCTTCTCCCGAGAAACTAAAAATTTCCGACTGAAAATGCAATTAAAATCTACCAAAAAAAAAACACAAGCGTGTGGTGGTAACTTGAGAAGAGCTCATTTGAAGTATTCCTTTAATGATCATCATCAGTGTTTCTTTGGTATTTTCAAGATGAAGCCTTTCGCTACCAATCATGAAGAGCTAATACACGATGTGTCATACGATTTTTATGGGAAGAGATTGGCCAGTTGTTCATCCGATCAACATATCAAAGTGTTTGACTTGGATTCATCAACAAGCGAGTGGGTATTGAACGATTCATGGAAAGCTCATGACTCGTCCATAGTGAAAATAGATTGGGCGTCTCCCGAGTACGGTAGGTTGATTGCGTCTGCCTCATATGATAAAACAGTCAAAATCTGGGAAGAGGATCCAGATGAAGCACAAGGAAGTGGTCGTCGTTGGAAAAAACTAGCTACGTTGAACGATGCTAGAGGTCCGTTATATGATATTGCCTTCGCACCAAGCCATTTAGGCCTAAGGTTAAGTGTTATCGGTAGTGATGGTGTCCTAAGGTTATACGATGCATTAGAACCTGCAGATTTGAGATCTTGGACTTTAACTTCAGAAGTGTCAATATTAACAGTTCCACCTGCTTCTCATTTACAATCAGATTTTTCATTAGCCTGGTGTCCTTCTAGATTTTCACCTGAAAAACTTGTTGTCAGTGCTTTAGATCAAGGATTTATTTATCATCGTGACTCTGCAGGTAAGTTGATCCAGGCTGCTACATTACCTGAACATTCAGGGTTGATAAGATCAGTTTCATGGGCTCCATCCATGGGTAGATATCACCAATTACTAGCCACTGGCTGCAAAGATGGCAAAGTACGCATATTCAAACTAACAGAGAAACTGACTCAAAATAGAGTGGTGAACCCTTCATCGGGTAATGTACCTAATCAATGGGGTGGTGGTGAGGATATCGTTAATAGTAATAGTAATAACGCACCAAGTGTTGAGATTGATGTTCAACTCGTGAGTGAGCATGATGATCATAACGGGGAGGTTTGGTCGGTATCCTGGAACCTGACAGGTACAATTCTAAGTAGTTCTGGAGATGACGCGAAAGTTAGACTTTGGAAAGCTGCTTATAATGATGAATTTCAGTGCTTATCAGTTATCAGTGCCGAGCAAAAAGATTCACTCTAGACTATTTAATTTGAATGGTCTAGATGACTTTCAATGTACAATATTTCACAATACTATTTGTAGATGTAAACAAGTCCACTTTGTTCACTTTGTCTTTACCCAGTCTTAAATCTTGTAACCTCGGCAACACCAAAATCCATTCAGAAATTAATTGGTACACGCACATTACCTTAAAAAAAAAATTCTATATCTATAAGATGCAAAGGTTGAATGAGGAAGGTGATGTGATGAGATGAGGTTGTTAACAATTTTATGCTATTGATCACAGTACTCTAATAGCGGTATACACCATGAGAATTATAGCAGCATCTGACGATACTGGAGGCTTTAAAGGTACGTACCAATGATTAATTTTTAGCATCTCTCCACTTCTGAAACTAACAAATACAATAGAGATCGTATGTGCCAAAGGTACAGATACTTCGTCTCCAACAGCCACTCAACCAGAGAAAGTGGAGCCCTTTAACGAGGAAGGGCTTAGAAGTAGAATACAAAAACTATTATCAGTCTCTATAAATGAGGACTTGAAGATTATAGTAGCTGCTAGAGCTAATGGTCAAATCAGTTTTTATAAACAAAATGAAACTTATGATTTAATTACCACAGTACCAGATGGGTTGGTTAAAGACTCAGAGAATGCCGATCAATTCATTTCATTGACTGAAAGATTCGGTATTGTAATAGCTGCATCTTCTGAAGGTAAACTTACTTTGATTCAAATCTCCACTTTGCTCGAAGAGACTCCAAAATTTAAACAAACCTCAGTCAAGGGCCCACTTAGCGCATTCATACCACATCCTGAACAACGAGGTCTATATGCATTCGGTGGTAAAGAAAATGATATCAAAATTGTTAGACTTTTCGAAGAAGATAAAGCTGAAAAATCATTATTTACTGCTAAAGATATTGAACCAAAAATTTTGTTTCAAGGAAAAAATGTCAAGAACGATAAATTAGATTTAAGAGTACCAATTTGGATCACTAATATCCTTTTCATTAACCTAGAAACGCATAAAAGTACTTCTTGGGAATTTATCACAACTACAAGATATGGACAAGTTAGAAAGTATGATACCTCACATGGTAGAAAACCAATATTTGATAAAAAACTGACCGATAAACCTTTGACTAATATCTCCATTACACCAGACGAAAACGAAATTATTTGTTCTGATACTCATGTCACTACATCCTTATTCAATATTTCCAAAGGTACATTGGTTGCCAAATACAAAGGTTCCGTTGGTGCTGTTCAAGGTTTGGATAGTTTTTTAAATGGTGATAAAAGTTTGTTGGCTACTGGTTCTCTAGATAGATATGTTCGTGTTTTCAACATAAAGACGAGAGAACAAGTTGCTAAAGTTTTCGTTGGCTCCAAAGTCAGCGATGTATTGCTATTAGATGATAACTTTGTTGTGATTCCTGTGAGCGAAGAGGAGGCTAAAAAGAAGAAGAAACCAAAGAAAATTAGATCAGCAGAAGGCGATGATGAAGATGCTGTATGGAACGCATTGGATACTTTAGAAAAAGGAGCCAAGAAGAGAAAAGTTACAAAATAAAATAGATGATCTATAAAATCAGTATATAAGTGTAGTGCTTAAGCTCTTGGTATAGAATTAGAAATTTTCTTATCATGAGCAGCCTTTCTATTATTGTTGGCCCTGCTAGCTTTGTTCTTTTCATTTTTAGCCTGTTGATGCTTTGCATTAGCAGGCTTTGATACAGCTGCTCTTTTTTGACTCCCAGTGGCATTTCCCTCAGGTGTAGAGGATCTCTCCTCAGAAACTTCCAAGTCTTGTTCATTTGCAGATCTTCCATGGGCAAAGCTTGAATTCCAAGGCTTATTACCCTTAAACATATACTTCTCCTCTAAGAGGTTGGCCCTTTGAGGAGATTTTTGAATCATTCTTGCCCATCCTTCAAGCTGTTCATCAGACCATTTTGTTTCATCCTTCAACTCCTTACGTCTTCTGGATTTCCTTTGTAGCTTGTCAAACGCACTTGCATCCTTTTTAAATATATCCCATAAGACTCCTTCAATCTTTTCAAGCTTTCCATTATCATTGCTTGAAGATGTAGAACTGACGGTAGCTTCAGCCTCATCGTACGTATCATCACGCTCATCTTCATCAGCTTCGTACATCAGTCTTAAAGCCGCAGTCAGAGTCCTGTTCTTTTGCTCATCAGGAACATGGGAGATTGGAGGTCTCGATATAACCTTCTTTTTAGAGATGAACTCGACATTATTGGAATCATCTTTCAGAGTATGTCGTGAACTTGAAGACTCTTTTTCGATTGCCAAATCTGGATTTTCCAGTAACATATTAGTCACTCGCTCAACATCATGATTGTTCCTCTTTAACAGTCTTTTGGTATGTTGTATTGTCAAGTTTGGGAAAAGGTCAATTAGCAAATTAACATCCTCATTAACTTTAATATTGCTTGAACTTGACTGTAGTCTGATGTTCAAAAAGGGTAATTTCTGCTCTAGTCCAGGTTTTAAACTTTTAAACTGTTCACTTGTTATTATAGCACCAAATAGAGGGTATAATGACAATGAGTGATATGACGTTACACCCAGTTCCGTAGACAATGATGCGGTTCTAGTGATCGGTACTGATATAAGTGACAGTACGGCTATGTTCTTGCAAAGACTAGCAAATCTACCTTCACCATTTGAATACAATCTTTCTAGTGTTTCCAACCAATTAACTATGACAAATCTTTCTGCAAATGATGATGATGAACTCGAATTGGTTTTAGATTTAAATCTGTTGATAACTTTTTTCCCATTATTCTGATGTGAACTGTCACTTTGTTTCTTGCCAGTAGTGGACTTTTCAGTGAGTAAGACAGCTAGTGTCTGTAAGTTGAGCTTATCAAATTTCGAATTTCCAACAAGGTGTTCAATATGTTTATGAATCAAAGTTATCGAACTTATACTCTTTTTATTATCTTTGGGTTTCAAAGTACCATCTACCAGCCCTCTCACAACTTTAGAGTTCTTAAAGGCATATATCCTACTCAGATCCCATAAAGAAGCTCCATTGTTCAATTTCAATTCTAGTATACCTTTCGTCGTTATTAGTTCTAATATCCACTTCCTGAGTGTATCTAAATTCTCGATAATTTGAACGTTAATCAACCCGAGCGAAAGAATCTGACCTTGCTCCTCTGCAATCTCATGAAGATAAGTCTTGACAAATAAACATAACTGTTGTTCAGACCTTTCATTCAAAGGTTTTGTTAATTGAAGAATTGTTTGAACATAGTGAATGTAAACCTCTAGAAGATGAACCCATATGACTGGATCTTTATCCACCATTGAAGACCGCAGTTTGAAAGGAGGGAAAGAAGTCACGGGAAGATCAATTTCATTGTCTGTGTATTCTATCTCAAGCTCATTGACCTGGGACATTCTTAGATTACAGCACACTTCGACTTCCAGGCATAAGGGCTTTTGGCTTGTTAATCATGATTCATCAGCTAAATGATACTTTTTTTTCATGGTCTCGGACTGCTATTATCTATAAATCTACGTACAAATTATGATTACATAACACTATAATTAAGAGTTGTATTAACAAATTATTGATCAAATCAAAATCGAACAGCCTGCTTGTAGAGTTTGTTTAAAAGATGACATTGATTTGAGAGGATATGGACGCAAAAAAAAAAAAGTGTTTGCATAACTATTGACCAAGTTTGATCTTTTTACTCTTTAACGTGAAGAAGAAGACGGTGTAAAGTAGCGTGGCAACACCAATGGCTGAGATAGTTGCATAAACTGGATATCTGAATTGATCTGGCCTGTTAAAGATCAAAGTGGATGTATAACCCAATAATTCAAACAGGTTGTTGAAAGTTTCTTCAAATCCAGTAGCATTGAACCTTTCAAAATCATCATTTATATATAGTTGGATGGCATTCGTCACTGACAAGTCAAAACACCAAAGGCCTACCCGACTGAATGGAATACAAAGGCACATGATCTTATATGCTTGATCATATCCAAGGAAAAACGCGGCACCAATGGGTAGTAAAGAGACAAATTGAAACGTAATTGATATCAAGCCTGTGTTCAAAAGGTTTAACCTTTTAAATAAGAATGGGAATATGAAGACCGTTCCAAACAGTTCAAATATTGTCGATATACCTTTCAAGACACCAATGGAGAAGTTGGTAACATCATCGTGAGAGAGTAAGTATGCAACGGTGGAATTGCCGAATGATAACACTGTAAAATATATGATTGAAACAGAAAGAATTGGCAAAGCTAGAGGATTTCTAAAGAATAACTTTAAACATTCTAGATATGTCAAGTTCTTACCAAACTTATTGTAGTTCAAAGATGATTTTCTTGAAATTTGATCTTCACCTTCTTTCAAACTTGGAACAGAATGATAAATGTTCAAAATTGCAGAAAATTCAACTTGACTACTGATTAAAAATGACAAGATCAGAAACATCGCAGTTAATTCATGATTTGTTAAGGATAAGAAGGTTGAAATGAAAAAAGGACCAACCAATTTGCTGAAAAGATCTATTGATCGTAGCTTTGTATTTAATTCCATTAAAAAATCTTCATCCTGTGAACAAATTTTAACAACCCAATCTCTTGAAATTGATATCTTATTAGCAATAGTACAAAGCTTTTCCACCACACCACATAATATCACAATGGATAGTGAAATAATCTTCAGTATGTCATGATTCTGGAAAAACAGGAAGATCACCAATAATACTGCAGACGATAGTATAGCAAAGAATCTCTGTAGGAAAATAGTCTTTTTAATAATGGGCAATCGTTCTCCATGGTTTACCAATTTTGTAACATAATTTGTTAATAGAATTCCAGAACCTGAGGAGAACAATGCAAACAATGAAGGTGGGAACAAATTGTTTGGATACAAGTTGATTATGAATAGAACAATACCAAATTCATAAACTCTTGAATTCCAAACGTATAAAAAGTGTGATATGTATAGCTTTTGCTTAACGGATGATTTTAGTGAATTGTCTAGCTTATCGTACACCGGTTGATCAAGACCATTATTAGAAGAAGAACTTAATAACGATCCATTTTCCAATTGATCATCCACTTCCCGAGGGTTAGTATAGCTGTGTTCATTTTGGAGGTCTACCAGCGTTGACTCTTCGTTCGTGTCAGTTGCTTTAGACATAGCCAGCGTAGTATAGCAAGCTTGAATTAGAAAGTATTGGATTAAAAGGCATCAATTGCCAAAGGAATTCTAGCTCACTAAATATATATACTTGAGAATTATGGATATTAAATGACAATTCCACTTACTCGAATAGATTATATCGTGGCTTAATTAATTAATACTCTGTTTTGTTTACAGTTATGAAAAATTATCACACTTCAAAAAAAAACACCTTTAAGTAGCCTTCGGCGTGGTTTAATTATGCATGCAATAGAAAGAAAAAAAAGCCTTGATCTTTGACGTAAATTCTCTTTTAATCTCAAAAAAAATTTCAACTTTAAACTTATTCTTTCCAACTCATTTTAGGATTATTGTTTGGTGTCTCAAATGATATTTTTTCCGGAATTGGAGCTGATTGGGAAAAGTGTAGTTGAAGAAGCTTTCTTTTTTTTTTGTAGTCATTATAAGGAAAGCACAAAATTGTTTCAACTAATATCAATAACCTTACGCTTCTTCAATTGATAATTTAAAGTATTCGTTGCACCTAATAAGTTATTTCCTTTAGTATTCCGCATTATCATTTTAATCTTACAGATTACGCCTCGTTGATCTCTGCGGTGGCACTTCTTGGACAAGGAACAAAGGCTTAATCGGAAGTTGTACAATAAAACTCAACCAAAAGATCTGGGAATAGGTTCAAACAAAGTAAATCCTAATCATACAAAGTAGCGCAGGGCCGCTGCCGAGATCAGCAGAGATCAACATATGAAATGTCCCTTAAAAATTAACCGAGAATTAGAGCCTGAATTAGTTATCCGTGTGATTAATTTCGTAGTAAATCCCACGCTTTAGTTAATAGGTGTTACATATAATTTTTACATATATTAGTACTACAAATCACCTAGTCCTTTCAGTGCTGGGAGCTTGTAGAATATTTCATGTTGAGATGGAGTAAACTTTTTTAAGTTATCAGCTCTCAACTACCCATCAGGAAACAAAAATAAAACAAAGTTTAAAACTAAACCCAACAAGTGACCTTAAAAGCTAGATAAGCACTGAAATCACAAAATTTAAT
Source organism: Taiozyma peoriensis (assembly GCA_030574875.1). Lineage (NCBI taxonomy): Eukaryota > Fungi > Ascomycota > Saccharomycetes > Phaffomycetales > Wickerhamomycetaceae > Taiozyma > Taiozyma peoriensis. The sequence continues at coordinate 26,369 of JAJMFM010000061.1, forward strand.
TTAATTATTTTGATAATTAATGACGTGACAACACAAGAAAACAAGAAAAAGGTGGGAAAACCGGTTTGTTCACGTGCCTTCAAAAAAAAGGAGATGTCACGTGATCAAGGCTTATCTCCTTATCAAATAGGTCGCGAAACAGTACAACTATATATTGATGAAATAACGCCGTTATTCTTCTTGACAAAAACACAAAGTTTGCAAATAACTTATGAGGTTATGCCCATTCGCGAACTATTGCTCATTCATGCATATAATATTTTTTGACAGAAAACCGAGCATCTCACTTAAAATTAACACTGGCTATGTATAAAAAAGTATATAAACTTGCCACCCTTTCCCTCATTTTCTTATCTCAAGTTTAGCACTTTATTTGATCCTTTTTTTACAAGATTCAACAAAAATTGACAGAAAACTTCATTAGATATATAGATACATTGAAGAGCCCATCTCTTTAGTTTTCTTTGATATCTTTGTTAGACGTCTTCTTCCCTTTTTAGAAGCTCTTATAAAACCACTCATATTTTCTTACACTAAGTACCCCTTATAACCCCATACTCCTGTTTTACTAAACAATTATATCGATTTAATCAACCAAAAAATAAATACAAATAACAGAAAACCACAAAAAAAAAACACGCTACAATGAAGACCTCAACTATTTTACCAATCACTGTTTTGTTGTCTATCGCCAATGCTTTAGTCATTCCAGAAATTAACACTCAAGAAATTTTTGCCATTGCTAAGGATAAAGTTTCCGCTCACTCTCAAGTTCTCAACATTGCTAACAAACATGCTGACTCTTCATCTGGTTTAGACACCTCTATTCTAGCTCAACACCTGTTATCTGAAGAAGAGAGTGCTCCTTTAATTTCAACTGAAAGCGCTGGTCGCAATATTATCCCACATCGTTATATCGTTGTCTTTAAGAAAAACACCTCACCAGAAGAAGTAAACTTCCACAAAGACTGGGTCACTCAAGAACACATTCAATCTGCCAAAGGTTTATATGAGTCAGAACCTACTCATCAATTCTTCAAACAAGTTGAAGCTGAATCAATTACGGATACTTTAGGTGGTGTTTTAGATGCTTTCCACATTGACGGTTTGTTATCTGGTTACTTTGGTTATTTCTTGGACGATACAATTGAATTAATCCGTCGTAACCCATTAGTTGAATTTGTTGAAAAAGATTCTAGAGTTTTCACTTCTGAATTTGATACTCAAAATGGTGCACCATGGGGTTTATCAAGAATTTCACATAGGGAACCATTGAATTTGGGTTCATTCAACAAATATTTATACGATTCTGACGCTGGTGAAGGTGTTACATCGTATGTCATTGACACTGGTGTCAATGTCGAACATCAAGACTTTGATGGTCGTGCTCTATGGGGTCAAACCATTCCACAAGGTGACCAAGATATTGATGGTAATGGTCACGGTACCCATTGTGCTGGTACTATTGGTTCCAAACATTACGGTGTTGCCAAAAAGGCTAACATTGTTGCCGTTAAGGTTCTAAGATCTAACGGTTCAGGTACAATGTCAGATGTCGTTAAAGGTGTTGAATATGCTGCTAATGCTCACGCCAAAGCTGTTAAGGAAAACAAGAAAGGTTTCAAAGGTTCCACTGCTAATATGTCTTTAGGTGGTGGTAAATCTCCATCATTGGATTTAGCTGTTAATGCTGCTGTTCAAGCTGGTATTCATTTTGCTGTTGCCGCCGGTAATGACAATGCTGATGCTTGTAATTATTCTCCAGCTGCTGCTGAAAAGGCTGTTACAGTTGGTGCATCCACATTGTCAGACTCTAGAGCTTATTTCTCTAACTATGGTAAATGTGTTGATATCTTTGGTCCTGGTTTGAACATTTTATCTACCTACATTGGTTCCGATAGTGCTACTGCCACTTTATCTGGTACTTCAATGGCCTCTCCTCATGTCGCAGGTTTGTTAACTTATTACTTGTCTTTACAACCAAACTCTTCCTCTGCTTTGTCATCAGGTAAGGGTATAACTCCAGCTCAACTAAAGAAGAAGATAATTGAATACTCCACCAAGAACAAGTTGACCGATATCCCAGAGGATACTCCAAACTACTTGATTTACAACGGTGGTGGTCAAGACTTGGCTGAATTCTGGAATGAATCCACTGAAGAAGTGGATGAGACCAGAGATCTTCAATACTATGTCGATGCCGCACGTGAATTGATCGGGGTTTAGGTGCTTTAGAATCATTAGCTAGCTTTAGCATTTATGAAGTGCTACCTGGGGATAGGTAGATTTCTTGCGTTTTATGTCATTTTTACAACTTATGTCAACTGAAATTTTCTTAATTTGTTTGCCTAGGCATACGTAGTATTTCTTCTCGTTTATTACTTGGATTCTTTTTAAAACTTTCCTTACTGTTTGAGAACTCGGTTTATGCTGGCTTTGACACATAATTTACACTTCGGGTAATTTCCTAATATGAATAGTTTTTATTTGTTTATTTTTTGAAATTCTAAAAAAATACTAAAAACTGCATCAAGTGCCAGCCATGTTTTTATTGTTTTAACAAAGAAGACTAAACAAGTGTCAATTGCAAATCCATAAAGATTCTGGCAATTACACTGTGCTAATACCTTTGCTAAAATAGAGTTTCTCATCATAAAACAATTATTATTAAGTTTCAAGGACGAAATTTTCTCCATCACCAGTTGCAATTTCATTTTACCTCCGTCTTGTTGTTTTGATTAGACAACAGTTTGCCTACAAGGTTTGATCTGGTGCTTGAAAGTCGTAATAGAAGTTACTAGTTGTTAAGAAAGAGAAAAGTTGTATTGTTAGTAAGGTTAAACGGATAGCTAATATACCATTCAAAGGAAAGGTTCCAATTTGCAAAGTTTGGGTTCTTCTATCGTATATCATCAACTCGGAGACAAAATACACTTACAAGCCAAGCCTAGACAATCGACGACTGTGCTTTCAATCAATATTTATCAGCCTATTGATTTTGATTTAAAGTTCTTACCAACAATTCTTTGTGCCGCCAGGTCTGAGTTGATAGAGTGAGATGTTCCAAGAACCTCATCAACAGCAACAACAACAGCGATACGCTGATCGGTACTACCAAACAACCCAGCAACCAGATCCCCAATATTACAAACCGGCAACGTATAATAATCTGCTCACTCATCAGTTCAGCCAACCTCCTGTGGATAGGACTGGTAATGGTAGAAGAGTAGTGTCATGTCCTAACCAAAAGGCAAGCCCCTCCGGCTCCCAGCCGATAAATGTACAGATAAATCAACAACAGTATCAACCTCAACATCAACAGCAGTATCAACTTCAACATCAACAGCATTATCAACAGCAATACCAGCAGCAATACCAACAGCATTACCAGCAGCAATACCAACAGCAAAAATCCTTGCATCAGCCTTACCCTCAGAAACCATATCGTCATGTGTCGCACAATCCACCTTCAAGTTATCCAACAAATCCCGCTTCTCCAGCGTCATATAACAATCCAAATACCAATTCTAGTCCACACGGGACACCAAATACCTCACCCAGTCGACAACGGGCCCTTTCACCTGGTCCAGTAGCCACCCTCCGTACAAAACATCAGGAGACAGCTTACGTACCCCCGACTGGATTGAAAGACTTACCCAATGATGAGCTGGCTGAGAAGAACAGATTATTGGTTTTTGAACAAGAAGTTGTTAAGGCAAAAAGAGGCAATGTAATGGCAATTAACATGAATCCTTTTATGAAGAAAACGGAAGCCAAAGCTACGCAACAAACAAAGGAGAAACGTCTCAGCTTCGATAAAGAGATGTCTTTTCCAATACATGCTAGCGAAGAGGACTCTATGAAGAAAAGAAAGGTCAAGGAGGTTAATAAAAAGGCCAAAAAAAAGGCAGAGCAGAAAAATAAAGGGTTATATCAGCATGTCAATACTAGTGGGGATAGTTTGACATTGATGCCAACGCTAGCCATGGGTTATGAAAATAGTGTTGACAAAGATTTAAGAGTTCGTAACAGCCGAGGTGAGTTAAGAATCACAGGTGATGGTTACTACTTTAGTAAGAGAACAATGCCTCCCTCTCCACCTATAGAACCGGAATCTCCTCCCTCTCCCAGAATCAATGAGGTTTATCTACAGGATCATCGTGAAATCAACAAGGACTTTTTTGAAGAAGCCCAAGCTTATGGTGACAGAGATAGTGATGAGGTACACGATGATGAAAGAAAAATTGACTATCTAGAAGACGTTGGGAGTGACCAAGGCGAAAAAGTTGATCTGGCTATAACTGATAGTCAAATTCCTATTGGCTTAAACCAGAGACCTTCACAGCAGTTCAGTACAATCTCAGCGGACTCTTCTGTGATATCTTCACCAAAGACGTTAACTCCAAAGCCAACAGAAGAAAATAGGTTAACTGATGCGAACCCAAAGGAGGTACAAAAGAAGAAAGCAAAGGGTTTCTTTAAAAGGGTTTTCACCAGCGATAAGAAGAACAGCAAAGGTAAAGATTTAAAATATTCGAAGTACGAGAAGAATGACAAATCAAGCACTCATACAAAGTTAAATGAAGATTCTGACCAGACCATTTTAGAGTTTCAAGAGGGATCAAAACCAAGGGAGGAAGAAACAGTTCTCGAAGAGCAGCATCGTTTGTACAAAGAGGCTGAAGAGCGTCTCAGACGTTTACAAGATGAACAAGAGACGTTACTGAAGCAACAGGAGGAGCAACGCGAAACGTATTTGAATGAACAGCAGCAACAACAGCCAAATGGAAATCAACATACTAACCAAGAGTTTCAAGATTTCAACACTACGATGCCAACAGAAGACACTTCGGAAGGTGATTTACTAGCCAACATTCCAGTGATTTCTGCAATCTTTAAAACAATCGATCAGAGTCAATCAATCTCGCCTGGGCGAAAACTACTGCTGAAAATTTTCGTCATTCTATTTATTCTGTATGAGATACAATCAATATGTGAGACAATATTTGGGACAAGGCCGACTAAAGAATATGATATTGACCTGTAATATCCAAGATGCTACATATCATCCTGTATCAGTTAATCAAGATTACTGAGTGTGCTTTTTTTTGGAAGAACATTTTTTAGTTAGACTTAGAAAAGAAGAACCTTTTTTTAGTTAGAATTAGAAATGGACCTTTCCAGTTCCAATAACAATGTTGTCATGATCATAAATCGCCTCTTTCAACGTCGTTAGACACTGAGAACAACACTTATGTAAACCGGGGACCTAATAGTAGACATCACTACTGCGGTATGCTTTGCTATACATAAATCAGTGATATTCTGCACATGGCTAATCGGCAAAGCCTCTAATTTAGCTTAATTTTTATGATTTTCTAAAAAATAATGTATGCAAAGAGAGTTAATTCATGGCGGTACAAATTTAGAACTTGTATTACACTAGTAGAGACTATTTTGAAATACTGATTCTTTACATCTCTAATATTTCTGTAGAAACAGTGAAACCCTTTCTCCTTTCGTCATACATTCTGTTGTTTGGACATGAAATGCAAACTAAATTATGAGCTGATTTTCTTCCCACGCGTTAAGATCGTGACTAAAAAAATTGACAGTTTGACTATCTAAAACAGCTCATAATATATGAGCACTTAGGTCAACTAAAATACATATTTTAAGCGCTCCTACATGGTGTTAAGTTTAATAAACGTCTCGGCTTAACATTTATTTACATATACCAAGATATGTTTATCCTGAAGCTCCATTGTCCCAGTTCCGATGTAGATCAATATTTAACGAACATTGTTCTCTAGGCACTTGCCTATCCAATGCGTTAAAATTTCTGAAAATTTTATCATCAAAGTGGTGATAGTTTGAAATTTCAGTGGTTTGATTGTAAAAGTCTAAAGTATAAAATGTGGGGTTGATATTTCCAGTTTTTTAAAGGCTCGAAACAAACTAGTCATAATCAGATTTAGAGATGCAGCAGATTAGCAATCGTGTGCAAATTAGTCTTCGCACATATTCATAAGTTGACCTTTTAGAATTTTGACATTGAGCGTTAACATATAGAGAATTCAATAAGCATAATAACCAAGTCTGAAACCTGGTGAATACTTATTGCACGTTTTCATCCAAGTACAAGTATTGCAAGATATAGGTATACATATCATTTGTATAAGAACCTTGTTCTCTCCCTGATCCTTACCACACAAGTATTGTGTTATTTTTGATACGAACTACGTACTCTTTTTCACTAGTTAAATATTGCACATGTCATTATCTCTGTTCTAGGTCTGAATTATTATCATGGTAGCTGGGTACAAAAACCCAATCACTATTAATTGCAGGAGTTACATGAACCATTAGATTTTTATACTTATAAAAACATAGAGATCTGGGCCCTTAATGCATATTCTGTCGATCTTGAATATTTCCCGTCTGTAGTGCCCAATTACCTCACAGAATCACAAAATAATTAGAATGACATTTTCATGACGTTAAAGTTTTCAAGCGTCTCTATGCTGCTTCTTGGTGTTGTAAAAGCCTGTTGTGTAAAAAAATCGATCGAATAAAGTTGTTAAACGCCGATCTTTGGTCTCAATTAAATAAAATCTTAAACGATACTTGAAAGTTGGACAATTAACCTTTGATCAACATAGCTTATCAATGAAGTATAAGAGTCAGAGCTGACCGATACTGATGAAGCCTGTTTTAAAATTTAAAGTATTTGATAGCACTTTGATCACACTCAAATGTTCTGAAGTCAATACTTTTGAAGATATGGAATGAAGCTATACGTTCCGAATAACTAGAATGCAGAATTAAAATAGGTGCTTTTCTTGATATTATCACTTCGCCGACCGCCGACCAATCTCTCTGTTGAGATATGATTTAACCAGAATTAGGGAGAAAATCCATTACATTTTTTTTTTTGAAAAGACTGCACGTAATGATCATATCTAGAGAAGCGAATTGAGGATGCCATTAGGTACCTTCTCTAGCGCATCGCGGTCTTCCAGATACAGACTAGTACTTAAATTTCAACACGGTTTATGCTTTTAGTTTTGAATGTTGTCAAAGATCTGCAGTTTCAGATAGATAATCTCATAAAAAGCCTTGACTAATGAAAAATAAAAAACCGATGGCTGCATAACGAAACATATCAAATAATAGTTTAATTGCCAATGTTGCTCTTGCGATTCGGAAACTTTTTCTTAAAATATTCTCTCTCGCTTCTTTTCAGATTGATTTTAACGGTGAATTTAGTAACTATTTTGAATCATTATGTGCCTCATTTATTAAAATTGATGAGCTATTTTTTAAGCATATATTTTGCTTGTGTAATGGGCTATGGCCACCACCCACAGAACCTTATTTTAATTCGTTATAGCTTAGCGGTCAAGAATAGCACTAGCTGCCGAAAGAAGCACATAGGTAGTTTTCTTCAGCAGCTGATCCACACAAGTAGTTATCCCACATATCGAAGGATCTACATACATAAAAAGAAAAGAAAAATACTCTTGTTCAATATTAAAGAGCATTGAATATTATATATACTAAAGACAAAAGTTTACTTCCGTAACTTCTATGTTCCTGTATATATATTTACATTCATACATCATCACCATTGACTAGTTTTAACCCTGTACCACTACCATCAAAAGTATACTTTACCGAACATTCAATACATTCCTACGATTCTTTATATGTGCAAAGACATAATCACTTCTCAAGATGCCATGGGAAAAGAATGCTAAGACTCATCCCGTCTCAGCAAAATCAACGTTTGCACCTGAAAAGGAGATTGATAAGAACAAGATTGATAACATGAAAGAGGAGAGCGATACGTTTAACGACAATGAGAATGCCGAATCCCAATCAAATACAAAGGAGAAAAAGGTATTACATAGAAAGAAACATAAGAATTCAAGATTGGGTTGCCCTCAGTGTCGTAAAAGAAGGGTAAAATGTGATGAAAGTTTGCCTTCGTGTAAGAAATGTACTGCAAGATCAATAAGATGTGATTATTTGGATTACTCTCCTCATGACCTTCAAATAATAAGACATGCTCATCTTGATGCACCTTTGGAAAACAGTAGTGACATGTTACCACTCGAGCAACAGCTTGAGTTTGCACCATTGTTAGAAAGTCAGATCCAGCAGTTTCATGAGTCAAACCCTTATGCACAGCAATACGCACAAGGTTCACACTACTATTACGGTCCAGCTAGTGCAACAGCTTCGTCATATCAAATTCATTCTCATCCATTTCAAGGTACCGCCCCACCACAGTATCATCAAGCGCCTTATTATGAAGCACCAAATGGATCATCTTCCTTAAGTAGCCAGAGTTCAAATTATTTTCAGCCTCCTACGTCAAAATTGGCTCAGAGTGACAATACTGCTCAGTATTACCAACCTCCATATCCTTCCCAACCCGTGCCAGATAATAATCATCAAACTGGTATACCTAATTATTATCCTCAGCAAGATCAGCACCCACAACATTTCACAGAACAATTTATAGAACAATTTACCCAACTACCATCTAATAATGATAACTATCTACAGAGTCATTTTCCACCTTCATTTTCTCCAGGATATGTTCAATCTCTTCTCTACAACCAAAATCGAACTGAGCAAGCACCAACGGTGAACAGAAGCGTACCGACAACTTCAGGTTTAACGAAAGATTTTGCTGGAGGTTTTTCAAATCAAAGCAATAGTGAGGCCGTTTTCAGCAACCCACTTGCAAGTAACGCTTTCGATAATAACAACCATCCTATCCAAAATTTAACAGAACTTTTCCGAGCTAGTTCAATATCCGCTTCAAACTCAGAAGAGAATTCACCAGAAAGTCTATTTGATTCAGAAAACGATAAGTCACAAAATTTCAAGCAGGAACAAAGCTTCAAGCCAATTCGAAATCAAGGTTCTGGTACCTATGAGATTCCATTGGTTCCTCATAATCCTGGTGCTCCAAAACTAGATCCTACTCGCTTACATGTGTTGTTTGATGAGAACTCTGCAGCAGCAATATCAAGAGTATTTGTTTATGGTGATTTATTTGCAAGAATGATGAGATCGTTCAACCACAGGGCTTTATTTGAGGCTTCAATACTTCAGGGCGCTGGGAAGTTGATTTCTGAACATCATGAATTGGAAAAATTCTTTTTCAGATATCGTGGAAGAAGTATAAGGTATCTAACTCAAACAATTCCAAAAGTCAGTGATGATAATGTTTCTGAAGTGTTATACATCACAAGTTCGTTAAACTATTCCTCTTTTTACTTCACAAAGAGTACATGCAGAGATTTTTTCCAATTAGCGTCAGGGCCTGGTGCGATCTTAAGATCAGTGTTTGATAAAAAAGAAGACTATCCAAAATCCTTTCCAGTTTTGAAGATGTTTGCTGATGGATTGATGTTCACAGCAAAATACATATGGACTCCACATTATCAGTATGAAGTGCTTTACGAATATTTAGATGTTGTGAAAGATTTTGGTGCCAAATACATCGAGGATGAGGATGTTGTTGATAATGACGAAAAGTTGCGTAACTATTTCCATGAATTTGTATCTTACATTGAAGATATGATTGAGTTTTTAAGAACAGAAGAATCACTTGATCATGTTATGAGATATCCTGTGGATAAAGTGTTTTCTTTGATACATCGTTGGTATCAATGGTATCCTTCAGACATGTATACAGTGACTACAAGAAATTCACCTTCGGAAATTGTCTTTTATATCTTTTTAAACACTTTTATTGAACTATTTGATGCAATTCTTGTTGGAGCAAGATATATCTTTACTCTGTCGTTGAAAGGATTTCATAATATGTACACTTTTGACAAGGATAAATTATTGGAAAGTTTAAACGATGATCAACTTACATGGTACATGAATTATTCTTGTCGTATTATGTCATATTTGGCAAGAAGAAGGTCATACGTATTAGCAAACACCATTTTAAACGATGCTATTCCAACTTTCCACAAGATTGAACATCGTTTGAAGGCTAGAAATCTCAACATCAGAGAAAAATGTATCATCAAGTTCAAGACAACAACAATCAGAAAAATTCATTATCCATCGGAATCATTTGAATATGAAAATTTGGAACGAGCCAAAGGTGACAGCATTGATAATTATTACAAAGCCAATACTGAAAGTACAGCAGAATCACTTGCAAATAAATTTCACGACGTATTTACGGAAACGCCTAAAAATCTCCTTTTAGATGAAAGTTCACGTTATGACGAGCAAGATGGCCAAGAAGAAGAAGATGAGGTTGATCTAATGAAAGTCATTCCACTCACAGCATTAACAGAGAGTGATTATGATCCACGGTTCACTGACCCTATATTGGATCAACCTTTAAAATTTCAATCCGCTAGTGTTGAATTTTTGGACAGGTATATTGAGGACAGAAGAACGATTCTCCTAGCTGATCAGACTTAATTAGAAGGTGTCCATTAATAGTTAAAATGAGACAGCTAATCAGGAGCTCATATTCGCTCCATTCTTTAGTCTTTAGCTATTTATCTTATGACACACACACAGACATTTAAATAATATCCTACAAATAATAATACTAGTAAAAATACTAATGATAAAACGGTTGCGCTAGCATCAGTGGTTGCCAAGCAATTAAAGTGCTCACAGGTAAACTGGACCAGTAAACTATGAAGTTGGTTTTAAACTATATATGTTTTATATAATTTATATAGTTTTTTTATACAACTAGTACACATTAAGATCAGGAAAAGGAAAAAAATAATAATAGCCCTTTCAACAATGAACATTTTGCAAGTTAAAACACTAGATTCATATTCACCGTAAAGCTCTTGTGTGCTGCTGCCTTTATCAATGCAACCGTGGTTAGCTTAAATTACTTTAAATCTAAGTATGCCGGACTTTGTTATCTGAGCCCTTTTGGTCCCGAGATATAATCATGCGTCAAAATTCTCTAGCATTTTACAGATTTAGATTTAAAAATTATTAAAAAAAAAGGACTTTTCCACCTGCAAAATTAAAAAGCCTTGTTTTTGCAGGTCCGCATTTTTTTAGAGCGCTTAGATGACGAAAAGTAAACAAACAAAAATAATTTGACAAAAATAACTTTAAATTTTCTATAAAAAATACATACTGCATGTTTGTTATCTTTAGTTTCTCAAACAAAACTAAGCCAAAGAAGACATTACTTGGGTGGGCCAGTTGACTTAAAGAGGCTCATAAATTGGACTACCTTATCTTCAAATTTCATATGCCTAGATCATAAATTACAAAAACGCCCACAAAACATTTACGTTACTTGTTTCATATCTGCAACCACTATTTCAAACCTGTAACAGACATATCAACTAACTAGTTGCAAAAAGAGATCGTCGATACGTTTGCCATGAGTGGATTGTCCGAACCCTACTATAGTTCATCTCGTAATCGAAATGCATTCGACCAAGATACCTCATTCGAGACACCATACGATGCTGCTAAAAAGAGACAGTCCCAATTGCAGAATCAGCCTCAAATCGTGATACCAGAGGCTTCTGTCAAATCACAGAATGTACCCGCTTTTCAAGTTGATGATGAATACTCTCATAGAAAAAAAGTTAACTATCATATAAAGCTTGTTGTTGTTGGTGATGGTGGTAGTGGTAAGACTTGTCTATTAATCTCATACTCGAAAGGTGAATTTCCGCAGACCTATGTTCCTACCATCTTTGAGAACTACATATCTACTGTGAGCGGGCCTGATAATCAAACGATAGAGTTGGCGTTATGGGATACTGCTGGGCAAGAAGAGTACGATCGTTTAAGACCTCTTTCATATCCTGACGTTGATATTTTACTTATATGTTATGCTGTTAATAATCCAATCAGTCTTCATAACGTTAAAGAAAAATGGGCACCTGAAGTTAGACACTTCTGTCCAGGTGCTCCCATTGTTCTGGTTGGTACTAAGACCGATCTGATAAGTGAAGCTAAATTGAATGGGGATGAGATTGTAGAGTTTAGTGAGGCTCAGCAAGTGGCAAGTTACATCGGTGCAGCTGATCATATAAGATGCTCTGCTAGAACAACAGAAAATGTTAATCATGTCTTTAACGTTGCCATAAATACTGCGTTTGCCTCCATCACACAAAAGGAAGTGAAGCCGACAACTGGTCTTTTGAATAAGATCAATAGAAGAAGTGTCATAAGAAAGGGTCACAACAAGGATAACGATGACTTTGATGACTATGAAGGCTCAAATGGCTATAACGGAGATTACATAGGAGGTAGACCATCGAGGATTTCCAGAATTAGAAGGAAGGCTCGTTGTATAATTCTATAAGTAGACCAATCAGAAAAAAAAAAAAGAATAGAATCACCACATATGTGTAGCATCAGTCTCGATTATCGTTTTCTAAATCAAAACTCGCATTTGTGTCATTACAAATTTCCTGATTGAGCTCTCTTCCTGAAAAGCACAAAAAGAGACAAAAAGATCAAGGACTATTTACCACTATATTCTAACTTTAAAACCTTTCGGTGATATATCTTGCCCAAACCCTATACAGTATCACTTTGTCTTCCAATAACCTTTAATCCTTCCCTTATATTAGCCTTCGAAGTACATCTATTATTCCCATAACAGTCTAAAACTTTTAATTGAGGACAATTCGTTCCAATTAATTCCAAGACATCGTCGTCAATACATCTAACAAACCCGGCATCTAGATATGTCAAATTTGAACATTTCATAATTTGAAATGTCTTAACTGTTAAATCTTTCACTGAGTTTAAAGAAAGTTCAACTAATGACGAGCCTGAATGAAGCAATAATTCAATGATACCATCATCTGATAATGAAAAACACTTTCTAACATTGACATCATTCAGACCAAAGTTGATATTCCAATCATAAAATAAGCCAACGAACCCCTCACCTGTAATTTGATCCAACATTTGCAAAGATAACTTCCGCAAATTAGAAGCATAGGGTCTTAGCCCATTTACCAAGAATTCATCGGTTAAACCTGAACAGCCATCAAGGTTCAAAGAAGTCAGTGAGCTCCCATTTATACTGGCCAGGTTGATCAAAAGAGAGTCATCAATTAGATCTTCGTGATGAGGGTACGACAATTCTAAATCCTCAAGCTTTGTCAGATAAGCTGCCATCAAATCATAAGATTCCTTCGACTTGATACCATCTAGTCTCGATAACTTGAGACCCTTGATGTTCGCAGAACACTTCTCAAGAAACAGTTGAAACGTTTGATCTGTAATTCTGTGAGTATGGGAAAGTTTGAAAACTTCTAAGCGGTCACCTATTGTATTGAAAAAATCTTTCCATGTAGCATCACTTATTAGAAAAGGTCCATCAAGTTCTAATTTGGTCAGGTTTCTTAAATTCGAACTGAAATAATTCAAGTTGTCATTATGCAATTTCCCACACATCAAGAATTTACCTTCTCTTAGATTTGGACAGAAAGAAGTAACCTTATCATATGAGTTTTTAGATAACTTCGAACAATCCCAAAATTCTAATTTTTCCAATTTTGAATCAAGGAATAACTGCAGTGTGTTATCATCCAAAGAACGATTACGGCATAAAATTTTGGAAATTTTCTTCAAGTTAATCGAACCAATATCACCAAACTGTTCAACGTATTCAATCTTTTCGGTGACCTTCTTGATGGCCAAATCTTGCAGCGATGGTAGTTTAACATCTTGTCTATCAAGTAATGCAACTGCCAATCTTTGTCTCTTCTTCCTAGATAAGAGTTGATTTTTCTTTACCGCTCTTTCCTTTTGAAGTTGTCTTTCTGTACAATCAGCACATAGATATCCGCCAGATTCACTCAACTTTGAGTAAACGTTGATGACAAATCTTTCAAAACAAGCAGAGCAAGTCTCCTCTTCACCTACGATCTTTCTCTTAGATCTAGATCGACCACCGCCACCATTTGCTTCACCATCAATAGAATCCTCATCTGAATCAGTGTACTCATCGTCTTCTCTTTTCCCATTACGAGCGGCTCTTCTCTTGCGTCTGGCAGCTATCCTCATCTCTAGCTCTTCTGGGTCTTCTTCCTCTTCTTCGTTCTCATCTTCCTCGATATGATCGCCATTAGTCAATTCTTCTCTATTCTCCCCAGGAGGTAACGATACCGCAGCATTTCCTTGGTTTTGTAACTCTCCATCTTCGCCTACTGTTGTGGCATCATCACCGGCAAGTCTTCGAAGGTGTCTAAGTCTGATCTCTTCGGCATTAATACCCTGTTGTCGCAAGAATTCAGTCAAGGCAGAGTTTGGACCTCTGATACCACGGTTATCACCGCCCTCTCCTTCAGCAGCAGATCCTTCAATACGATACCTCAGTTGACGTCTGCTCATATTCGGTAGTTGTAAAGACTAAGTTGTTCAAAATCAAAGCGATGCCTTAGCTTTTTGGTTGATCTATTTTATCTGGGGTTCCCGATCAAATTAAAAAAAAAAAAAAATGAAAACTATTGAAAAGTGGCAAAAAAACAGTGAAAATCAAAGAAAAAAGAAATTGATAAACCATCAACAAATCTATAACAGAGGAACGATTTCGAAAGTTTTGTTACTATAATCATAACTGGTGAAATATATTTAATTCTTTCTAATTGTCACGATTCAAGATGCAAGTGATTTTCAAAGACTTTAAGAAAGAGAAGATTCCAATTGAATTGGATCCAACAGAGACGGTGAGTAATGTTACGAACAGCTATGTCTCCCTTCTCGAGGGATGAATGCCAGATCATGTAGAATATATTAACTAATAAATGTTATTCAATTAGGTCTTGAAGGCTAAGGAGAAATTAGCCGAAATTAAAGGAATCGAAGCAAAGCAATTGAAGTTTGTCTATTCAGGTAAAGTTTTACAAGATGACAAAACCATTGATAGTACATCAATTAAGGCTGATGATCAAGTCATCTTTATGATATCAGTAAGTTTCAACTCGATTCAACTTGATATAATTTTAACTTACTAACACAAGTAATTCTATAGAAAGTTCCAGTTAAAAAAGCTGTATCAAATCCTGCTGCCTCCCAAACACCAGCTACACCAGCACAACTTTCAGTTCCTCAAACACCAGCTGCCCCACAACAATCATCTGCTTCAACACAGCAACAAGCTGCTTCTGACTCTACTCCGTCTGCTTCACAAACAGTATCACAAGCACCACAGGTAGAGCAGAGTACTGCTGAACCAGAAAACTTTGACGCCTCAACATTTGCTACTGGATCTGCTAGAGAAACTGCTATTCAAAGAATCTTGGAAATGGGATATGATCGTCCTCAAGTTGAGCAAGCACTAAGAGCAGCTTTTAATAATCCTGATCGTGCTGTAGAATATTTATTAACTGGTATCCCAGAACAATTTCAAGCTCAAGCTCAAGCACAGCCAGTAGCTCCAGCTTCTGCCACCACTACTACTACTGCTGCTACTACTACTACCACTACTGAATCCGAAGATCAAGACCAAGATATACCGGACGCTACTGAAAGCTCTGCTCCAGAGCCATCACAAGCTATTGTTGAAGCTCATGATGGTGACGAAGATGAAGTGTCTGGTGATTTATTCGCACAAGCTGCTTCTCATGGTGCTGACTCCTCAGCTCCTCAGCGTTCGAGTGCTCCACAAGGAGGATTAGGCGGTGGATCTGGTTTAAATCAAATTAGAGAAATCGTTCGTTCAAATCCTGAAATGTTGGAACCTCTATTAGAGCAATTATCACAACAATATCCACAGATAAATGAGCTATTACAACAAAATCCAGAAGAGTTCATTAACATGATTTTGAACGGTGAAGGTGATGATGAAGGTTTAGAAGGAGGTGAAATCGCTCCAGGTACTGAGGAAGGTACTACTGAAATTGCAATCACTCAAGCTGATCAAGATGCTATCAATAGACTTATTGAACTTGGTTTTGAAAGAGACTTGGTCATACAAATATATTTTGCATGTGATAAAAATGAAGAATTTGCTGCTAACATATTGTTCAACGATCATGCTGATCAATAAATGGATCTATAATAATTAGATGATTCTTTTTGAACTTTCATTATATTTTACAGAAAGTGAGTCGATTGATACATTTCTTTATACAACCTCCATGATTATACGTGTATTTTTAGTGTGTTTCAAATGTAGTTGTAACTTGTTATATTGAATTGGATTTTTGCAAGTCGTCAAAGTTGTAAGTTACTCCATATCTTTCTTTATCCTCATCACTAACTTCGCCATTCCCTGGTCTAATAACTATAATACTTTTCAAACCAGCCTCAATAGCAGCTTTAACTTCAGCAACGTTGTCACTAAAAAATAAAACTTTGCTAGCATCATCAACTTTGATATCTTCAACAATACTTTCATAACTGGATTTTTCAAATTTATAACCAGAAGTAGTTATGTCAAAGTATCCATCTAATTCACCATTCAAATCAAAGCTTGCACCTTTTTTATCATCAACGTATGCGAACAGTAGTTTTTGAGCCTTGATACTCCCACTTGAGTAAATATAAACTTTTTTACCTTCTTTCTTCCAGTTTTTGATATTTTTCACAGCATCATCGTATACAGGAGCTTTTATATCACCATTTGAATAGCCTGTCTCCCAAATGAAGCCTTGAAGTGCTTTTAGTGTTGATTCTTTTACATCACGTTTGACCAAGTCTCTGATGTATTCTTCCAATTTTGTACTTGACTGAAGGACTTCTTTTGGGAATTTGGAAACAATTTCAGTGATTTTGTCAGTTTGTGTTGTTGGATCTATTGGATATTGAAGTTTAGATAGAGTAGATGGAAGTTGATTTAAAAAGTATGGAAATAACGTTTCCTGGACAAATGAGATTGGAGCAATAGTCCCTTCAATATCCAGAAGGATATGGGTAATGTTTTGAGTTGACATTCTGGTTGATTGATTGATTGAGATACTATGATGGACCTAACTTCATATCAAAAGAAGGGCCCCAATCACTGAATTTTTTTTTTCTCCTTCGGACGGACTTTTCAGGTTTTTCTGACAACTTTGGGTTTGGTTACAATAGCTTATACGAGTGAAGAAATAATACCTTGAAACTACAAAGCTGAAAAACAGAAATTCAAAAGTCTAAATGTGTATTTTTTGCCTGGGTAAGTTAAAGCTACATCACCACCATGCAGAAGTTCTTCTAAGTCTCAAAGTGCCATCTTTTGAATCCAGACTGGTGTCTGCAACATCACTTGCTGCACTTTCGATTTCATCATCATCATCGTCCTCGTCATTTTCTGATGAATCTTGGTAATCAAGATCTTCATCTTCATCTGAGCTCTCTTCAGCGTCAAACTTAACTTGATATTGCAGACCTTGTAAATCACCGCCTCCAATTTTCCCCAGATCGAAATCTAAAGATTTTTTAGCAATACCCTTGTCATCTTCATCATCAGAATCACTTAAAGTTTTTAATATGGCATCTTCTTTGGATGTTGTTTCTTTACTTATACCTTTTACTAGTTCGTCTTTTGCTTCTCTCTTGAACTTTTTCAACCCTTTTTCAATGGTTCTTTCTATCGATAGTCTATGCTTTATAAATAAAAGCTTTGGAAACGTTGATATCTCTCCATTTCTTATCATATCTTGTAATCTATCTTCATCTGGATCACTCAATATATACCAAAAATCTTTCAACTTAATTCTCGGCCAAATCGTCACAGTACCACTAAACTTCTGTAACCAAATATTTGACCAATCCTGATCCCAGATATGAGGTAACAGATCTAAAGATTTGATCAGTTTCAACCACTTTTTATTCTCCAACTTGATGAAGTTTTCTAAACCAGCACCAATAAATCCACCTCTCAATCCAGTTTTAGATCTTGAAACAGGACGACCAATGGAGCCCTTTGGTGCAAAGAAAAACAGAGATATATGTGGATTCACTTGGCTAACTATTGAAAACTTCACATTAAAATATGTATTTAAGGCCTCAACTGGAATATCGGTTCTTAAAGATCCATCTTTATATTTGGTACCGAAACTGAAAGGAGACAACTCACCAGTTTGAGAGTCTTTCATCATTAGTACAACTGGGTTCAAAATACCAGGAACAGCCGATGATGCCAATAAAGTAGACCAAATTACACAGTTTGGAGATGTGATATGATTGCATAATATGACAGGAGAATGAGGATCAGCTGGAACTGTTGAAATGTTCAATATCTTCCCTGTACGTTCATAGGCTTCTTTAAATGTCAAAGACCCCATTGTAAACCAATTTGCTTTTCTCGCCCAGTCAGCTGCATCAAAACTTGCACCTGTTTTCAAAAATCTTTTGAAACAAGTGAAAGCTGAATCATTACAAGCTGTAATTTTGTTTGCCAATTCAGGTATTAATAAAGGTTTTAATTCATCGTTAGTTCTTGTTGCTGCAAGAGCGGCAACAATCCCACCACCAGAAGTCCCACTGATAATCGTAGGTAAGAGTTCATCATTCTCCAGTAAAGCCTTAATGACCCCAAAATGATTATAGGCAAAACAAGCACCACCTGATAAGGCTAGAGCAGTTTTACCAAAGTTCTTATTCAGCGATTTGAAAAAATTTTTTTTAACTATTGGTGAGACTGTTTTATCATCAATTACATGGTTTAAAGATTGAACAACTTCAAAATTATACTGTTCGATAAGATCTTTAGTACCATAGTAAGTTCTTGAATACAAAATTGGATTTTCAGTTCCTGCAAAGTTTGCCTTGATACAACTTTGTAATAGA
Source organism: Taiozyma peoriensis (assembly GCA_030574875.1). Lineage (NCBI taxonomy): Eukaryota > Fungi > Ascomycota > Saccharomycetes > Phaffomycetales > Wickerhamomycetaceae > Taiozyma > Taiozyma peoriensis. The sequence continues at coordinate 45,140 of JAJMFM010000061.1, forward strand.
AGAATGAGTTCCTCAATAGATTTTGGATCATTTAAACTTCTTAAACTTTGTAACTTTTTCTTAGTAATCCTTAAAGTTTTATAATCATAGTAATAAAAATGAATGATATGTTTCCATTTGGATAAACCAAGATATTTATCTAGTTTATTTGCATTTTCAATCCATTCCTTATAACTTTTGGATGATATTAAAGCAAGACGTAGTTTCCGGCGTTTACCATACCATGTGAATATATACTCGTATAGTGATATATATAGCCGTAGGAAGAAATATGAAATCATTAGTATAGTACACCAAATTAGTATTGGTATTAGGATAGGGAATCTTAACAACTTGTAAGAGTAACTTTGGAAATAATCATCCTTGTTCTTATGATTGTGGTTTAGTTGGTTATTGAAGTTTGATTCCGATGGACTTGGAATTATCTTCTTACGTATTGGAGTCCAATCATTGGTTGAAGCGATCTTTTCATAGTTTTGTCGTATTTGTGTCTTGCCATTTAAATTTACTGCGGAGCTAATAGAAGATGGTTTGGAGGATATACTGTTGTTGTCGAGACCATTGTTGTTGTTATCAGTGGAGGAAGTGTCGAAGTCTAAAGCATCCTGAAAGGCTTGTATGTCTGTAAAAGTTTGTTAGTGGATGGTGTTCTTATCATTGCCCTTGAGATGAATGCAAGAGAGAGGAGGAGGGGGCGGGCGGGCAGGAAATAGATGTCTTCTCATGCTAAGATGAAGGGCTCTTCAGTAACTTGAATGGTACTTACCAGCCTCGTTTATATAGTCAATGTCCATATGCTCGTTAGCT
>JAJMFM010000061.1:46046-80023 GCA_030574875.1 Taiozyma peoriensis
AGCTGTCACTAAATCGGTAGGGGAAGAAAAAAAAAACACTTGGCTGAGGATCAAATCACTACGAGACAGAACGAACAAATTAGTACGACAGATTAATGATGTAATTGGATGTTCAGCCTTTACCTTTAAACTTAGTTACAAGATGGACTTTTGAAAAGGAATTCTCAAGCAGTTCCAATCAAACTCTTTCAACTGTTCCTTTCAGAGATTACTAATAAAAGCTGGCTAATTGAATAGCTGGCTAACGTCTTTTTTCATACGATAAAGATTACTTGCGTCATATCTGAGACAGGCCATTATGCACATCTGAGACAGATTTTATTTATACTTAAAGTATGAAAAAAAACCATCAAAGAGCAAAGACGAAACAATAAATGATCAACAGAACGTTCTAAACTCAGGTTGTAGTCAACTCTTTTTTGTACAGAAAGGTCTTTGAAGTATAGATCAATGCTGCTTATAGCTCCAGTGTTACAATGAGGGTATATCGATTCATCCGTCTAAGAAAGCTGTCGATTTTCACCGTTGTCATCCTTATCAATTTTCTTTTATTGTTCCTTTTGAGGTTTGAACATAAATCTTATGCGATCTTAAATCACACGTCCCAATTGCCAGAGGAGAATAACAATAACAACAACAATAGCAATGAGAATAAGAACAACAATAGACTATCGGAAGAGTTCATAAGGAGCAATCAGTTCGATACAAAGCTTGTTGATACCTATCACATCCCCATCAATCTTCAACAAAAACCATCTTCCATATTAACGTACGATTTTGATCCAAGGCTCACCATAGGCGTATACCTACACCATATCAATTCCAAGTTGAAAAAATTAAAAGAGAATTATAGAGATAACAATGGTGCATTCGAAGAGTTTGTTGCATCCAAGTTAGAGGTACCATTTAGTTGGTACGATTGGGTTGACATAGGTTCAAAACTTAATGGATTCATTAATCTTCCCAGAGAAAAAAAATTCAACTGTGAACTTATTTGTACAACAAGTTTGAACAAACAAGATTTGAAATATATACAAGATAGAATTGAACTTCCTGACTCAAAGGAAGTTGATCTAGAGAAACCGCAACAACGCAATAGAAGAACTAAAGCTGCAAAACAGTGTGACAGCTATTGTGTAGACGATAATTCAAGGGGTCAACCAGGTTTTAAAATCACTCAAAATTTATACAAAGGCAAATCATACGTTAAGGCATTACACTCAAGTTCATACCTTTATAGTCAAGCACCCAATCCTGTATCATTGGTTTTGGTCTTGGATGGACATAAGAATCTACAGTTAAATGTCCAATTAAGACATAAAAATATCGTTAAAAGTGGTTTGGTTCACAATTTTTTAAAGGATATACAATCGGATCGTATTGCTATTAATGAGTCTTATAATGATTTGATATTCACCCTTGAAAATAGATCATCAGCTTCTACTAGACCACTAATTCGGTCGGATTATCGAATCTCATTAGACTCTGATCGGTTTGAGTTCAATGCTCCAAGTTATCTAGTAACAAACAAATCACCCACTACCCGTTCAGAAATCAATTTTCAAAACTCTTTAAAAGCATCTCTGCATCGTAAAGAATGCATTTTAAAGAAACATCTTGAAGAGGTGATGCTTTATAGAGATTCAGCTGACACAAGAGCCTCGCATCATGATTGGAGATTCTTCACTGGTGATAAACATTCCAGATCCACAAGGGAATCAGTCTTGACCCGGATGTTGAAAACATGGTATCAACTAACAGCAAACGAAGGAATTGTATCTTGGTTATCACATGGTGGACTTTTAGCTCATTCGTTCAACGGTTTAAGTTTCCCATGGGACGATGATTTGGATATTCAATTACCAATAGCAGATTTTATTAACTTGGCGAGAAAGTTCAATGGATCACTGATACTGGAAGATCCTTCGCAAGGTTTTGGGGCTTATTATATCGATATTTCAGATTCAATAACTCATAGAGTTAAAGGAAATGGTTTGAATCATATCGATGGTAGAATTATCGATGTTAAGACTGGCTTGTTTATAGATCTTACAGCATTAAGTTTCAGCTCAAATACATTACCAACGCAGTTTGATGCTGAGTTCAATTCAATGAGCGATCTACCAATGTTATACGAAGATCCAAATGTTATCATTGATGACATGTATGAGCCTTTGAATGACAATGAAAGAAAACTGTTGAATAGGGTTGATCAGAAATTGATAAGATATTTGAAAGAACAAGGTAGAAAATATAAAACTGAAACACAAGGTTTAACTTCAGAATTCCCTCCAAATAAACGATATGACATCAATAAAAAACTTGGATTGGTGAATTGTCGAAATGATCATTTTTACAAAATAAATGAATTGTCACCATTGAGAAGAACATTTTTCAACAAGGTTCCAATACTAATACCAAATGAAAATATTAAGATACTACGACAAGAATATCCACAACAACTGCTTTTAAGTGAATCTCATAAGGACTACAAATACATTCCACAATTACGATTATGGATCTTGGACTCTATATTGAATAAAGCTATAAAAGATGAAAGCAAATTGAATGATTTAAATCTATTAACACAAGAGGATATTCAACAAATTTTGAATGATGAAGATGTGATGCAAGAATACGAAAGATCATTCGATGCAACTCTGATCAATGAAAAGGAAAAGTTTATTAGACTTGATCAGGAGATTAATGAAAAAGATGATTTAATATGGAAACTACTTAAGGACAAAGATCTAGGCCAGTATTATAAAGATCCGTTAGTTGAGCGTCTGGAAAGGCATACAATTGAACAATCTAATTGGGAATTTTCGGATGATATTGAAATGGAAATCTATAGATTAAATTCGCAACTTGCATTAGAATATAAAGATGACATTGAGTTATATTATGGTGACGGTTATAATGAAGATGGTTCACTATCATTAGACTTCAACAAAATATCTTGGTCTATGAAGAAAATACTATCTTTATATCAATCAAATCAATACGATCCGGATCTAGATATCAAAAAGGCAAAGTTGGAGCTATTAACAATAAGAACACAAAACCAAGAAGTTAAAGAATCCTATGAGAAAGATCTAGAGGATCTATTAAACAAGGAGAAAATTATTAACAGTGCTAAGGATAACTTACACTTACCACGTTTGAACCTTTATAACGATAAAAGTGTTCAGAATGTGGGACCTGAAAGCCTCAAAGATGATGATGAGGAAAACCTAATAGATGAAACCGATGAAGTAGATTAAAAGCCTCAAGCTCTATATTCATGGTAACCTATATATATATATATGTGTGTGTAATACTTATGAACGTTTATGACTATATTTAATCAATCTCTTCTCCCTTGTCAAATTGTAAAAGTCTCACTTGAGAACACAACTACTTTATGTTGTTTCCATAGTTACTCTTAAAGTCGGCTTATTTAACATTATTCACATTCGCAAGGTTGTGCGCTTAACGAGGTATAGTAAGTACTATGAAGAAAAATATTCCTGCAGACTTTGTAGTTATAATTAGAATTAATACCAAGTTTCCACTTCACTCGCTGCAACATATACAAATTATCTGGGCCGTAAAAAGGGGTGTACTTAATAATTTACAAAGTTGCTAATGATCAGTCACAAGGCTTGATTAAGGCTTAGGCGATTTTAAAGATGACTGCCAGACTTCTTTTCTAAAATAACAAACTTCAACTCTGCTTTCATAACGAAACAGCACGAGACTTTTGAAGTTAACCTCAATGATCAACTGTTCTTGATCTACGTACTAAAAGCTACCGGATCAATTATATGTATGAGGTATTTCCGCATATCGTTTCATACCTTATTTCTTTTTCGGTAAAGATGAAATCATTTTTTTTCTGCTCCGTCCCTTAGATTTTTTCGATGTTTAGGCCATCTGAATTTTTTTTCCTCTTTCTTTTTGCATTAGCGGAAAGATCTTCTGCTTAAAACTACATATAAAATGCATAAAGTATAGAAATTTTTGGTACAGATCACAAAGACCTAAGCTCTCTAGTCAAAAGTATTAATCATGAATCTCAAAAGGGTTGGCTTTGATTTAGGCCTTGAGGAAGCAAAATAAGCCTAGAACTCTTTGACAGCAGTGAAGTGAAGAAAAAAAATCCAGAAGTCTATCTTTATGTTCTGATCTCTATCGTCATATGGAATGTACCTATATATATATATATATATCTTTTAATGCCGTACAAGGTGCGTAAGAGCTCAAGTTAATCATTCGGTGATGGTGATAGATCAGAACAATAATTTTGGAAGAATTTTTCATTCTTTGATAGTTGATATACTGATGGTTAAATTACCTCATAAGTCAAAGTTGCTGGTGATTATAACTCTAATAGTTCTGGGAAACTTGTCTCTATTGTTCATATTAGACAGAAGGTCGAACGATGTTACCACAACAGGCCATTTGAGTGATATCTTTCATGGAGTTATAAGTAACGTACTCAATGCGGACCAAGAAAAGAGTGCTTTAGTGCAAGGAAACAACTATCGTTTAAGTGAAGATTTCATAAAGTCAAACTACTTGGATAGTAGGATGGTTTATGAATACAACATACCAAAGAAATTCATAACCAGTGATAAACCAACAACTTATGAGTATGATCCAAGACTAACACTAGGACTATACTACAATCATTTGAATCATGAGTTTAGTAAGCCCGGTTTTGATCTGAACACTTTTCAAATCCCATTTAGTTGGTATGATTGGACAGATATCAGTTCTACTTTAAACAAGTTCATCGACTTACCATTAAGCGAGAAGTTTGACTGTTCATTTATCTGTACAGGTAGATTCGATATACAAGATATGAATCTGATGCATGAGAAGTTCAAGAAAAATAGACAAAAACTGAAGGAGAAGGAGGAACAAGAAGAAGAAGAAGAGAAACAGTCGAAAAGTAAAAGATCGCCTGTTAGAAACCAGGCGAGAGTCGAGCAAATGGCCATCTGTGATGATTTCTGCACTGATGATTCTTCATCAAATTCACCTGGATTCAAAGTATTCAAGAACAAGAGTGGAGCCAAAGCAAATGTCAAGACAATTCACTCAATGTCATATCTCTATAGTGAAGCACCGCTTCCTCATGACTTGGTTTTTATCACTAAATTGGGAAATCTACAGATAAATGTTGAGAATGAGATACAAAATGATAAGCCAATGAAGAATATTATGAATAATGGGTTATTGGATAGCTTCGCTGCAACAGAAGGATTGTCAATTGATGTTGAAAAAAGCTTAAACCGTTTCTTGGAGACAACAAGTGAAATGCAGATAGATAGAATTGAGAATAAATCCGTAAACGAATATAGAATTGACTTAGAACATGAAAGATTTACTTTCAACTCTAGTCACTTCTTAGCCAATAACATACCCAAGAATTTCAAAGATAAAGCTTTCACAGAGTCATTAAAATCATCATTGCAAATGGAGGAGAACTCTTTGAAAAAATATTTTCAAGAAGTCATGCTAATAAACGAGAATTCTGGTATTAAAGGTTATCATTTTGATTGGAGATTCTTTAAGGGAAAACTATACAAAGCAGATGAGAAACATGTAATCCTTTCGAGATTACTAAAGAATTGGTTTCAATTTACTCAAAATGCTGGATTGGTAAGTTGGATTGCACATGGTGGGTTATTAGCACATAGTTATAACGGTATGTTATTCCCATGGGATGATGATCTTGATGTTCAGATGCCATATTCTGATTTCATCGAGTTTGCAAGAAAGTTCAACGGATCCTTGATTTTGGAGAATCCTGAAGATGGTTTTGGTGGCTTTTTTATTGACGTTACGGATTCTATCACACATAGAGTTAGGGGAAACAATTTGAATCATATTGATGCTAGGTTTATCGATGTCCATACAGGGTTCTTCATTGACATTACAGCACTAGCTGTAACTCAAAATAATTTAAGCATAAGATACACAAGTGAGTTTGATGAGATTAAAGATTTACCATATCAATACGTTGATCCAAATATGAAAAATAGTGATAGGGAAAAGTATGATAAAGATGCTAAAGAGATGAGTGATGATATTAAGGATATATTGAAGAACGATCCACTTGTGACGGCGCAAATGGGGTTGACTTGGGAAATGTCAGCTGGTGAGAAATATGATGTGAATTATAAGGTTCAAATTTATAACTGTCGTGATAATCATCAATATCTATTGAAAGATATATCACCTTTGAGATTGACATACTTGGAGAAAGTTCCAATCTTCGTCCCAAATAATACAGAGAGAATTCTACTTGAAGAATATCCAAAGCAGAACTCGTTGTCTGCCAAGTTCAATGAGTTTACATACTTGCCACAGATGAGATTATGGATTGAAACCAGGAAACTAGACAGTATGATCGTAGATACCAAGAAAAAAGAAGACAAGAATCTCTTGAACCAAACTGATGTGATTGAGCTATTAGAAGATGATGATATTTTAGAAAGATTCAAACTGAGCTATGACTGTACTATTTTGAATGAGAAGGAAAAGCTTATAATCAAGAACACTTCAATTGACAGTAAGGAGGACGTTTTACAGAAGTTAATCATGGGAAGAAAGTTCAAACCAATCATGAAAGAACCTTTCATCGACGAGTTGGAAAAAAAAAGCAGGCTATTTGAACCTGACTTTACTAAGCAAAAAGAACAGATTAAGCAAATACTTATTGAACAGATCAAGAGAGAATATTCTCTTCAGGTTGACTATGAATCAATTGGCCTAGACAAGAAATCATTGGAGGACTTGGACTTTAACAACATCGGTGGTTCTATGAAGACCCTCTTGAATGAATATGTTACGCTGTCTGATGGAACATCATCAGCATATTCTGCATCTAACAAAGAATCCCCAGTGGAACCAGGAAAAGAGTCTGTCGTTAGCGAACCTTTACTGGATCTGCCAGTTATTAAGGCTGATGCTGATGATGAAGTTGTTCGTGGAGTCCATAGAATTATGAAAAGTCAAGAGAAGCATGAGACCGAAAAATGATACAAGAGACTGTGGTGATCTCACTATATAGATACGAATTTTAACGAATACATATGCATTTTAGACAGAACAATAAGTAAAACACTGAACCTTTTCCAGTTAAAAATCTTTGTGCTGATCAGGAACTCCGAAATTGCACTGATCAAAAAAAATATCCATTTTATATCGTATTTAATGCTTTCTCAGTACACATAAGACACTCTAGCGATTATTCGTCCAACAAGAGCAAGAATGACAAAGTTGCGCATTGCTCTACTCCAACTCAACCCTAAGATTGGATCCATCCCAGAAAACATTCAACGAGCCAATCTTATTCTTTCTAAGTTGACGACACCTCCAGACTTATTGATCCTTCCTGAGTTCTCCTTCTCAGGTTATAACTTTGCCTCACCTACTCATATCAGACCTTATTTAGAGTCTCCAAAGGAAGCAGGGCCTATATTATCATGGGCTCGTGCAATAAGTCAAAAGCTGAACTGCTTTACCGTACTAGGATATCCTGAGGCTGGTCTTGATGATAAAATATATAACTCAGCTGCTGTTTTCAACAATGAAGGCTTAGTGATACATAACTATAGAAAGAGCCATCTTTATGAGACAGACGAGAAGTTTGGTGCTTCAGAAGGTGATGGATTCAAAACTTTTGATATCAAAGGTATTAAATCAAGTATAGGGATCTGTATGGATTTGAATCCATATAAATTTCAAGCACCTTTTGAACTCTTCGAGTTCTCCAGGCATAGTTATGACAATGACGTCAAATTGATCATAGCTCCTATGAACTGGCTACATGCAAAATCCCCTTCAGTGTTGGAGGCCTTATCAAAAGATGGAAAAGAAGTGTTACAATCCCAGCACCAAATAAAATTGGATGAGTTTAGGGATGAAATAACAGTTGATGAAGAGCAAGATGGTGTAATTAAAACATACGAACAGATTGATGAGTTTGACCAGTTAACGGAACCTGATTTCAATAACTTAAATTATTGGTTATTAAGATTTTTTCCTTTCTTAAACCATTATCTAAAGCCTTCTAAATTCACATCCAAGGCCACTCTGTTGGTTTGTAACAGAGTAGGTTTGGAAAATGACATTTTATATAGTGGAACAAGTAGCATAATTCAGTTCAATGGCTCTAGTGGTGTGATAGGCTATGACAATGTCAATCTTGAAAACAAGAGTGTTGATGTCTTGGGAGCTTTGGGGAAAGGTACAGAAGGGGTTTTGGTACGTGATGTCGAAATTTAATATCCTTACATATATTCATATATAGACCACATAATAATACAAAACAAAACCTTCAAATTTCCATACATGGAACTAGTGTACAGTCGTAAGTTTGCAGTCATACTTCACTTCTCTTCTTTGGCAATACTGCATGCTTTTTTCCAATGTTCAACTTCTCTATAAGCTCTTTCTAATTCGCCCTTCAGTTTTTCGTTTGATGCTCCTAACTCAGAAACAGCTTGATCGTTAAGAAGCTTCTCCAAGGTCCATTTTTCAATGTTGTTGGTTTCATTTTCTTTTAATCTTTTGATATATTCAATGGCACGTTGTAATATTTGAGATTTGTTGGACTCTGGAGACGGTAACAAGGCAGCCAATTCTTTGATACCAGCATTGATGTTGTCTCTTCTACGTCTTTCAACTTCTTTATGGTTATCTTTTCTGATCCTATGCCACTCTTCAGTACCAGCAGCAGGTTTTTCACTTGCATGACGCAAAATTTGAGTTGCACGATCTGATTGCTCTTGAGCCTGTTGCAGTTGTTGCTGTTGTACTTGTTGTTGCTGTTGCTGTTGTTCTTCTTGTTGTTGCTGTTGCTGCTGTTGCTGTTGTTGAGCATCTTGTTGTATTTGCTGATCTTGGGCCTCTTGGGCATGTGCTTGAGCTTGAGCTTGAGCTTGAGCTTGCACAACATCGGTATCCTGTGCTGCTTGAGCTCCATTTTCAGTCTCTTGATGTTGGGCCTGTTGTGATTCCTGTTCTTGATGTTGATGGTTCTGCTGTTCGTAAACCTCTTCGGTGTTAGCAAAGTCAGATTGTTGAATCAACTCAGAATCAATATTATGGTTATCATCAACATCTTCTTGACCATGGTTGTTGTTATTGTTGTCATTAACATCTTCAGTGGCCTCATCAAACTTCAATGCATCGTCCACAACTGAATCTGGGATTGGTTCTTGGATCTTTGGTCTTTTGGAATCATGACCTTTAGTGTCATTCGAGTTTCTCTTATGAGCTGGCATTCTCTCTTTAGTTTATATCTTGTTGTTATTGTTATTGTTTTTGTTGTCACTACTACTGTAGTTTAAGAGAAAACGTGATAAACACGTGAGAAAATTTTTTTAAGTGGAAATTTATAGGATTTTATAGATAGAAAAAATCGAAAACAACAACCCAGGGCCCAAAAATAAAAAAAAAGAGAGGCACATCCACGTGATTGGCTAGTCGGAATTATAAGTCGGACTTGTATTATATCACGTGGTTTAATACTCTAAGTTGGTTGACTAAAGCGTTAATAGATGCAAAGTAATACTAAGACTACACTAATCACCAAAAGTTGACTGTATATTCTTCAAGTAGCCAGAGATCTAATGTCGAAGATCTTCTTCTTTATATCATTCACCCTTTTATCCACGTCTTCACTGATTTTCGCTTGAATCTGCTCAGGTATTACATTGAATAATTCCACCAAATCACCATCGATCACATTTTTAACTGGCTGATAATATCCTCTAAATTTCAAGTTGGAACGGCCTAATAGATCTGGGACATGCTCTCTCATAGACTTGATTAGTTTTTGAAAGAATACAATGTCCGGTTTTGTCTGAAATGGGATCAAAACACCAATTGTACCTTGAATTCCAGTATATAGTACCACTTCATTACTGAATTGTGTTAATGAGATCTTTTGGAAGCTCGTGATAATATCTTCTAGGAAGAAGTTGCTTAGATTCTCAAACTTCTTGGGTGAACCAATGGGTATCAGGTCATTTGAACGCTCTGATAACCTTGAGGTTTCTTCATCACATCTTAATACGAATATATTCCCAAATTTATCACCACCAATGATAGTATTGTAATCTAAAACTTTAAAGTTTGTGATTTTTCTTGCAAGAAAGTCATCAACAAATGGTACAAACTCGTTCAATGACGGTTTGTAATTTGCAAATGTCAAGGATTCTTTAGAATCACCAATGAACACTCGAAGGCCTTGGGATTCTAGCTTGACAATTGTATTGATCAGAGGAAGTTTTGTAGAAGATTTACTCAACAGCTGTTTCAGTCCAATATCGTATATCTTTAAACTATTACCGGTACCAAGTAGTGCTTTACCTTGAAATGAAGTTATAGCATATATCAAATCTTGAAACTTTGTCTTGTGAATTAAGTTCAAATCTTGGTGATATGTATAAATATATGATTCAGTGAAGGATTGAGATGTTGGATTGAAATCATAGGCAACTGATACTAGGAAGTAACTTTCCTTTTGCTTTGAATCAAAAGAAACAATTTCAGAAGTCAAAATAGTCTCATTTGTTGCTAGATCTAGTTGTTTAACTATATCAAAATCATCAGTGTTGACCACCTCTATAAAATTTTTGTTATTCAACTTTCTCTCCGTTATGAATAATTTGTCATCAGTAGAGGAGATCTTCTTTGGAGTAGTTTTCAATTGAAGTGAGTTTTTCAATTGGAAGGATTTTCCAAGTTCACCGATTGTGAAAATGATTAGTTGTGTTTTATAAACACCAACACCACCATTCAAGCAGTCTTCACTATTGAAGATAGACCCATAGCTCAAGGCAGGGATTAAAAGTAAGTCTATTTTCAAATCATTCTGCCAATCGTACAAGACCCAAGTCTTATTACTGAAAGCCAATACTATGTTCTTGTCCTCGTGCTTGAACTTGCTTAGCTGAAGTGGCTTATTCCCCAGGTATTTTGTTCTAGAGTTTAGTAGCTTCCCGGTATGTCTATCTAGTAAACTTCTAAGGTATACACCATCTGATAAACCAATGTTGACATAAAGATCTCCGGACATTTCCAGCAGTAATAAATCATTTGGAGGAGACGATAATGCTTGCAAAGACAAGGATTCCAAAGTATTGTCAGGTGAAGTTGACAACACTCTGATAGTAGAGTCTTGAGATCCAACAATCAAAAATCTTGAGCGTAATTCACCCTCAGGTATATCACCTAGTGATAATGAAGTGATTCTTTCGTTGAACTCTTTGCGTTCTTGATACTCAACCAGTCTATCATTGTCATCAACTTCGAAATATACAAGTTCACTATTTGATAACGCAATAGCCAACTGCCTGTTTGTGGATGATGACTTCAAGATTTTAATTCCAGCTGGAGGGTACCATTCGTTAACAACTTGTTCATTTTGAATGATTCTAACACCATTTGTATAAACTTGTAAAAGACTTTTGATACCAACTTGTTGGATTCCAATTGTTTCTTCATTTAAGACCAGACCTGATGTTGTTATCTCATCAACACTTTCACCAATGGATAATACTGAAGTTGAATCAATAAATGTAAGAATCAAATACTTATCGAATTCATCGGATTTCTCAAGTTTAGTCGTCCATACTTTATTTGCTAAATTTGGTAAATCAGATTCAACGATTTCATTTATTGAAATTCCATTTTGTAAAAGTTTTAAAGATGTTGATGTTGTTGATTTGATTGTCGAATTATCATAGCCTGATAGAGCATATAAATCTTTCAGACCAGATTTCCCAGTGATGATTTTCGAATCCAGTATTGGATTTAAAGTCTCTAAAATTTCAACAAGTAGTAAGTTTTCTAGTTCCTCTGTTCTCTGAAATTGAAACTCTTCAATGGCTTCATCATTCTTAGAGATGAAGGGATCATCAGAACCCAAATTTTCAAACTGATATAAATATTTATCACCGTACTGTGAATCGAGGAATAAGAAACCAGCTTTTAAAATTATAAGTGAAGATGCTAATGGTACAGTATCAAAATATGAAATGGTCAAATATGAGAATCCATTGTTTTCATTCTCATCCTCTATCAACTCAAGTTTGAACAAATCACCATGATTTGTTTGCACCAAGAAGAAGAACTTATTCTTCATCTTGTGAACAACTCCAGATACTATATAGCTTGGTGTTTCCTCCTCTCTGGGTAATTTTGGTATTGATATGGATACCCTATCATTTGTTAGTTGGTTTCTATAGTGTATTTTATCAGTAGAGCATATCAACACACCAGATGGACCATCATGACCACCTGGAACTTGTAGTAAATAGTTTGAAGATGATGGGATTATTTCAGATTTTTTCAAAACTATATTGTTAAGACCCAAATCTAATTCATAAAATGTTAAAGATCTTTGATATTCTGATATGGAATTGGTATTCTCATACTGTGAATAGTCAACTTCAATTGAAGCAAAAACTGGGTTTTCATAACCAACGTCTAATCCACAAGTTTTAAAAGTGAGAATTTTTGATCTATTAGCTTCTAATGGAGACGATATTAAAAGATTGTTTGAATCTGATTCTCTGTTTAAAATGTAGCATAGTTTGTTCTTCTCCAAAGCGGTCAGTAGTATAGCACGACCTTTAGAATCCGAAGCAATTTCAAAACCTGGTGATAGTCTCCTTATACCAGTTTTACTATAAGGTTCGTTAAATAGAGTTTTGAAACCTTCATTTGGTAAGTATTCCAATATCGATAGATTTCCAGAATCTGAAGTGATGGCCAAATAATCCTTCCCAGAATTTGCAATTTTGAAATTCGAAGCAGATTTGATTATAGCAAATATTTGTTGAAAGTATAATTTGATTAATTTAACCTCATCATCTTGAATTTGATATTTATATAATGTTAATGAATTAGATGTGATTATTATAATCTCTTGACTTTTTTTGTTACCTTGGAAATTACCAACAAGAGTAGAGATCGCATTGGACTGTGGCTGAACGGTGAGATTGTACAGACACAGTGAAGTGTTCAAGGACATTGCGATAAGTCTAAAAAGAGAATGGAGTGTGAAGGGTCAAGAGTTTTGAGATGTATTTTAATCATTACTTCACCATTGATTACAATGCCCTAAAGTTTTTCAATAATATATACACCAAAAAGCATACCGACCTACTTCGGAAGGATTTGAAGCGATGCTCTATATATTTATAAGAGAAAACATCACCCAGTGCTCAAAACATGATTGATTGCACACTTTTCTCGTTGGGCGTTCTTAGTTCCATCAATCTCATTGTCTTTCAGTTGGTTTTAGGAGAGTTGTAGCAATGTGATAAACCCTACGTAGTATGAATATAAAACAAATTGACATATCACTCACGGCAAATTGCAACTAAGTAGTTTACTTTATTAACCTTGTCAAGACTCGATTCATGTAATCGATTAAATCAGAATTGTTGAGACAGGGCTCGAGTTTTGTAGTCTTTATCGACAGATTAAACTAAAAACTGGAAACCCCACTATGAATTAAGTTGAGTCAAGCGGTGTTGAATAAGGATGTCCATGCATGTCCTGTATTGTATGTGAGGTTAATTTGCCCCCGATTATAGCCTGTCGCCTCCGCTATTTTTCATGTTTTAGCGCTGAAAAGAGATCTTATGGAGATCAGAACGAGATTAAAGGAAATGAATGCTACAGTTGGTGGGCACCCTGCAGCAAGCTCTTGCTTCTTGAGTACGGGGAAAATTGTTTTTAATGAGAAATTGACTCACCAGTACGACGGCTGAGAAGAAAAGGCCAGAAATTACAAAGTGATGATAGATGTATAATACTAAAACTACTGAGTCTTCAAGTCTTACCAAAACTGTTTTGGACCCTTTCCCATAATGATAAGCACTAGATAATAATAAGCGGTAATTTTTTCCCAAAGTAAAACGGTTAGTTACTCTTATTTTTGTCCTCTCTATCTATATCTGCATACTAACCTCGCCTTTGTCCAATTTCCAATTGTTTAACTTTTCCAACTATCTAAATCAATATTGGGACAAATATTCTTTGGTTTTTTTTTTTTTTTTTTTTTTTTTCGATTTTTCCAGTTATTATTTTAAATTACCCCATAAATATTTCAAATGAGACACACAAATATTTTTTAAAATATGTCTCGTCGTCGAAATCAAAAGCATTTTTCATTTTAAACAAGGGAAGTAAAAAAAAAGTTGAAAGTTTCCACGATTTTCAATTGTCTCCACATTCTATCTATATATATATAAGTAACCTATAACCGTTATCTATATATATAAATCTATACAATGACTGACTCTGTCGATGAAAAAGAAGTTAACGATGCTAGACTTGAAATCTACGTTCGTATGAACGATGATCCAGAAAAGGATTACTGTTTTAGCGTTGGTATTAATGATAAATTTGAATCATTAATTAATATTTTCACTACATTAAAAATTTCATTAAGACCTTCAGTATTTTATAAACAAATTCCAATTGGATTTAGCGTTTCTACACATCCAGGTTTATTAACAGATTTTGGTGGATTGTTATTTGCTGATGATGCTCATACTCAAGTTAAAAAGGTTAAGTTGAGTGATAAAATTAGTGACTTTACATGGCCTGGTCAATTGGTTTTACCACAATGGGAAGATGATAAGGCTACTTTATATCTTGTTGTTGTCTTTTTATTAGGTTGGTTATACACTGATTTACCAGATTATTATTCCCCAACTCCAGGTATCTCATTGACAAATCAAATTACTAAAATTTTAGCCAATGTATTAGCATATTTTGATCAACCAGTATTAGCTGCTGATATCTTGGGTGAAACTGTTATTCATACAACAAAATACTCTGCACAGATTATATTCTTTATTTTCCATTTAGTTAAAATTTTATTCATTTTTTTAGCATTATGGTCAGGATTGTTAAATCCGTATTCATTAAATCCATTTACCGTTTATAAGTTGAATAAAACTGAAAAAATTGATGAAAATAAAAAGCAAGAATTAATTAAAGTTGGTTGGACTGGATCAAGAAGAGGTACAGTTGAAGAGTATAGAGATTTTTATAAGGATTATGAAATTGAAAAAGCTGGTGGAATTGTTAAAGCTTCTAAAGCTGGATTATTTGAAAAAATAAGACATCCAGTTATAAAATTAAAATCTGGTGAAGGTTTTAACACTGATATTAATTTAAATGGTAAATTAAATGATTTAGAAGCAGATCCAAGTAAATTTAAATTAAATTTTGAATTTTTATCAAAAATTGGTGAATTTTTTGAACAAAGTTTATCTGAATCAAAAGATTTAGCTAAATCTGTTAAAATTTTTAGAAAATTTGGTCCATTAGAAGCTGATGAAAAAATTATTAATATAATAAAAACTAGAAAACAATATGAAGGTATTGGTGAACTCTTAAAGAATCAAGATGAAAAGAAAAAGGATTAAACATTTGATAATTTTCCATTATTCACTTCTAACAAATTTTAATTTTTTATTTTAACTAATTTTAATTTAATACACCTCTCTATGTATACTACAGTATACTCTACAAAGATATAAAATTTTAATTCAAATATTGTACATCATTAAAAGCAGATTTTAGTGACAACATGACAACTTTATAATATACAAAGATTATCAGCAACGGGATATATGGATAAAGCAAAAATGTTATCACAATCCAATCAGAAATGTGGATTAATCACATCTAAAACTTCAATATTATATACAAGGCATGGATAATACCAGGAATGTAACCCAATAATGTTAATATAATGTTGAGGAAAAATGAGGTACCACAACCAACTTCTAAAAAGACACCAAGAGGTGGTAAAAAGACAGCTAAATTTAATGTTAGTCAACTGCTATCAAATTCTCTATCATAACTTGTTTGTTGTGTACTTACCGACAGCGATTTTTATAATATCTGAACAAGTGAAGGCCATTTTTGTATGTGTATGTGTATTAGTATAGTGTATGAGATTAAATACTACAAAAAGACAAACAAGATAAATATGTAATTTACAAAAGGATCTAACCTTGTTTATATAATATCCCGTATTATTACGGGGGGTGTCAAACTACCTCCTGTGCAATGTGTCCTAAATTTTTGCTGTCATTGCTTTACTATGACGGTGATCAATTTCAGATCCTATTTTTTTTAAATTGCTAGAAATTAGCAAGCAAACATTTAAAATATGAGCTAATGAAATGACAAAGACAAAAAGATTTTAGTGAATGTACAAAACCAGCTGGGCTTAGAAAAAAATAGCTGAAAGAAAAAGCTTCTAGATAAACTTTTTTTATTATTTTGTGCATCCTGCGCAATGTTGTAATGAGAATATGAGAATAATATTTTTATCATATAGTTAATTTTCTATTATTATAGTCTATCTTTAGTTACTTTATTGTTCTTTATCATTCTATTTATTCTCTCATTCTGTGTCTGAGATTCACTCATTCTGTGTCTGAGAGTAGTGAAATGCTACAATCTGTAGCTATTTAGATGTTTTATTGGTACCTTTTTTTAGTACTTTCAAAGTGTTCTCTATGACCATCTGTTGCTCTTGGTACTGTCTGGTTTTTTTTTTGGTGAGAGTTGATTCTCAACAGTGCCCCACCTCCCAAATTTTCGCCCCGTGGGTTCCCGTTCTACCAGACTTTGCAAGGGCCTGAGTCTTTGGAGTCTTTCGGGCTAGTCCAAGCAGGGCCGGCAGAGGCGAAACAAAAGTCCTTTTGGTGGACTCGATTGGCGGTCAGTCTCGCTCTGCACATAGCAACAGAAGACCAAACAGAGTAGTAGCTTGGGTCAATTGCTCAAAATTTCTATAGCAAGAGGCAGCCTTATTCTAGATTTTAAACACCAGCTTAAAACTCATTCACAAAAGCTTACACCATCATATCGTGACCTTTCCACCTTTGGCATGTTTAAACAATTTCATTCCAGTCCATGAAGTTACACACCAAATCCACGCTGCAGTTGGTACCAATAACAAACTTAGACAATAGTAATTATTTACTGGGAAATCATCTTGATCTTTAGGTACTGTACCAAAGTTGTTTGGAATTGTAACAACGTTGAACAATGATAACATGGACACTACAAATATCAACCAGGTTAATAAAAGTATGATCAATCCAGTTAGTCTGTCAGTTTTCAACTCTAACTTGTTGGAATGATGTCTTTTTCGAGGTGGTATTAAGGGTAATGGTTTGACACTCTTTGTCATTCTTGTATATTCTCAGTGTTTAGTCTCTCTTGTCTCTGTCTCTGGTTTGATTGTTTGCGGAGATTCGCTCGTTAAATGTTTGAATTTTTCTTTTCATCATTTTTTTATTCGGCTTTATACATTTTAACAGAAATATAAATATTTAGCTCATAAAGAATTATATAGATTTAGTCATTCTATTTCCTACAATACACTGTATATCAATAGCGAATCACATTCTAAAGAAACAAGTGTATATATATATAAAGTGTACAGGTTTCATACCAAACTATCAATCTTTGTAAGTCCAATAAGTGCCCCATCTTCAACTTTAACCCCACTTGGTACTATTACCTGACCATCAAAAAATTCTTTAACATCAGATACACCTTCAAACTTCTCTTTAGAGAAACTAAAAACCAAATCTGACCATTTGGAAACGATTAATAACAAATTTTCATCTTGATTTTTATCAATTGAAGTAATCTCTGATAAAATTGAATTAGAATCTTTAGTATTATTAAAATAATCAGAACTATTAATCCAAATTGTCTTTGTATAACCTGTTGGATAACTAGATTCTGTAAATATTGATGAAAATTTTGAAACAATTCTAACATGATAACCGTATGATGATTTAGCACCAACTTGTTCGTTATAAGCTTCTAATGGTGATACAACTTTCTTAGTCTCTGTATCCACAGTGACTCTAACATTGTTTGGAACTTGTTGACCTGAAAGCTCCAAGTATTTATCATACCCTATGTTAACATATTTTGTATTCTTTAAAGGTTGAGATTTCTTTCTTGCTGCACTTCCTTGAGGTTTACTAACTTTACCCATTTGAACAGTTAATCCTTCACGATATTTAGATGACACTTTTGATGACATGAATGGTAATGTTGTTAAAGTTGGGAAATTTTTGGCATATTGTAAATTTGAAAAAAATTTTTTTTTAAAAATTGTCTTGACTAAATATGGTGGAGTGACAAAGTATTGTAAGATAGTAGCTATTAGCATTGCTTCTTCACTGACTTTTTCCTCTTTAGAATCTTTTTTATCACTTAAATCATCTTCATCTGCAAATTTTTTTTTCTTCTTATCTGAATTCAAGTCAACTGGTTCCTCCAACTTTGGTTGTAATGTATCCATAATGACAATTTCTCCAACGTTGTATATCGTCGATGCTTTGGCTAGTTGGTATAATATAGACGTCACCTGTTGAAAATTTTTTGCATTGCCTGATGATATTATAGAAGTTGGGATACATAGCGTATAATTCACACTTCTTTGGGTATTTGATATGAGGTTAACATCCGTATCTACTACTTGTGCCGATTTTTTGGCCTTTTTCTGTTGCTTTAATAATCTGTTAGTACTCTGAATAATAAACGTCCAATTCTGAATTTCCTCAACATACTTTTGGTGGCATATTTTGTACTGAATTGAAGGTGATCAGTTTAGCTTTGATTTTGCTTGGTTAATGAGATTGAATTACACGCAAAGTACCAAAAAAAAATTTGACATAAAAATTTTTTTTTTTTTATCTAGATTTTTTAAAGATCATCGCCGGTTGCGAACCCTGATCGCGATGAGCTTTTTTCAAATTCAAATTCACACCATTCAGAGTTTTGATGAAATGGAAACAAGTCTCTACAAATAATAGTTCTAGAAAAAAATTTATTCAACTCTTTTCTCATCCACAACCACTGGCTTATACGAAAGTCTATGTTTCCAAAAGGCTTTCTCTCCGGATCTTGAAATAGGTTGTAGTTTTATATGATCCGGATCTTCATCTTCTTCTTCCTTTTGATCAATCTTTATTGTAACTTCACCCTTGGAGTTTGTCTTTACTTTATAATGAGATCCTTGTACTAGATCTTTAGCAACAATCTCTCTTGTTCTTCCTAGTGATTCAATTTCCGCAACACGTTCCAATGTATCGTTCAATAATTCGTTGAAACCTGGTTGATCTGCAATCTCTAGAAATCCTCTCATCATTGGAATTGAATCAGCTCTAACGAATGAATTTGATGAATCAATGGTGAAAATATTCAAATTATCATATGATTGTATAAAATCGTTTCTTGTCATGATTTGTCTTGCTCTCCATAATGGTAATTCTGGTAATTTATGATCTTGTTGACTACCTTTTTCAAGTGTTGAATACTGATCATTATACATATCGACAAACTCCTTCATCAACAGCATTGCAGATGAGGCGAATTTACCACTATCGTTAACATCATCATCCATTGCAGCGCCTAATAAACCACATTGATTTAAAAACCACGTTTTTTCACGATCGATCAACTTATGACAGGCTAATAGCAGATCTGGCTGTTTGGTAACCTCTGCTAAATGTTGTGCCCTACCTCCAATCAAATCATAGACTTGATGAGCTACTTCATGATCCATCTCTTCGTTGAAAAACTTTCTTCTTGAAGCTTTTAGACATTTAACTGCTTGTTCTCTGTTGAAATCACGAACGTTTACGACTTCTAGTCTTGTACCTAATTTCTTCAATCTTTCATACAACCAATAATCATCTGAGTTGAAAATCATTGTAACTAAACCAGCTCCACTTAATGCTTCCGCTTTCTGTTGTAATAATTCAACCAATTTAACACCTTCTTCATCGTCACCTATTAAATGGGTATTGTTGATGATCAAGACTAATGGTTTCCCGTTCTTCTTAACTCTTCTAACAGCAACTTCTTCTAGCTTATTGAAAGCACGTTCAATATCTAACAAAGCAGTTGTATCCCTTGGACCTCTAATGGAAAACAAGGAACCAATATAATCTTCGTGATACTCAAAATCCAAAGCTTTACCTAATCTAATTCTAAATATTTCAGGATCAGAATGAGCATCGATAAAAGTACAATTGAAACTATCAACTTTTTTCATTGAGTTTAAAATCATTGAACCTTTACCACAACCTTTTTCACCAGTAATCAAAAAATATCTTCCAACCAATTTACCTGAAATAATGTCATCCAAGACTTGTTGTTGAGGTCTTTCAATCCAATCACCTTCTCTTGTAGTGGTTCTTTTATGCATAGTTAGTTCAAATGCATCATCACCTTTATCAAATGCACCACTCATCTTATCAATCACATGGAAACCATAAAATTTATGGTATGTAAACCCAGCAGCGGCCAATACGAACAATGAAGCAAATGTTATACCAGCTGTTTCCAAACTTTTAAACAGGAAACTCTGGACTTTCTCCCATGTACTTTGTTCCTGCTCTTCATAACCGTGCTCGGTATAATTGTCATCGTCATCATCGTTGTTATTATTATTGTTACTACCATTTCCATTGGAAGGTGATGAGTTACCATTTGACGAACTAACTGATTTGGATGAATCTTCTGAAAGTGTATGCGTTCCTTGTGTGGATTTGAAGGAATCTTCATTTTTAGGTATCAAGATCTTCTTTCTTAGTCTTTTCACTTTCTTTTTGGGTTCATCGTTCTCCAATTCGTCTAATAATCCATCAAGTGGTACTATTGGGTTGAACTTCTTTACACCAGTTTGGGAAAAGGAACGACTGATAAGATTCGCACCGATAAGCGAATAAGGCTGGGAACTTTTCCTTAAAGTAATGAGCGACTGCCTCCTAATCAATGACAACATCATCCTTGAGTGTGAAGAAATGCCATTCACGTTTATATCCACACAGTGTCCTATGTTATCAGTGATTAATCAAAAGATTTCGAAATATCATCTTCGATCTTCCAAAAGATGAAATTTTTCATATCGCCCAAGAGAATTTCAGATATCGCCAAAATCAAATTTGGCATATATTATTTTAGTACACTTAAGGGTCCGCTAAAAAATTCAAGACTTACGCGTTCCGAGACATTCGGTACTTGGCTCTTCGATACCTTTAGACTGTGTGTTTTTTCTGAGTAACCAAGTCTTGAGTCTTGTGCTATTAAGGCCAAAGTGTGCAAGAGTGTAGCATGAGTCTTGTTTGTCTTTAAACTTATTTTAAAAAAGACATATATAATCAATGTAAACTTTAATAACTATTTCCACTATTGCTAGTGGACTTTTTACATCGAATTCCCTCATAACGCGTTCGGGCATCCAAATTTTCCGTTGGAGAATAAAATTTTGACACACTAATTGTCCGCCATTTGGTCTGTCCGTCCGTCAATGGAAGAAATCTCACTGGTGGTTATTTAGCGGCAAGATTTACAAGACATTATTTACCGATTGTTAAACTTGACACAATCTATAAATATATTTTAGCAAAATGTTTACAATTTCTACTCTCGCTAAGTATATTGCATTTTATACTGGTGGACTTTATTACAAGTTTTAACGATTATGTTGGTGATACCCAGCTCACTTTTGCTCTCCCTCCTCTCTTACGTTCTAGTAAGTTTCATATCCCCCTTTTTTGATTGAGATAACAAGACACTGACGAATTTTATTATAGAATCACATACCCCCTGTTGTTTGGACAATAGTAGACTTTATATTTGACATCAGCACATTCTGGCTTCGAGTAAGTTTCATTTCCCTTTATCAACACATCCAAAATTGAAAACTAATTAATAATGTCTTGATCAGAAAGGACTGGAGATATGGCGAAGAAAGAATCCAGTAAATGTATCCAATCAGAATCTCCTCAAGGCTGAAAACTATGAAGATTGGCAAAAGAATGCATATTTTTTAGATAGGCTTACCGGTTCAGATCTTTGGAGGCACAATTTCACGAGTACGAAGTATGACTATAGGTTGATATCTGAACGATTAAAGGCATTGAAAGAGTCAAGAATAAATAACGATACTACACAATTGTTAAAACTTTTAAGAACAGGTGCATTTTTAAGAAATTTTGGTGGAATTGCCAATAGAGAACTTTTCAACAGATCTTATTCTGGTACAAAAATCTTAATTGAGGATTATATCACTGAAGTACTACGTTGCTTACACTATGTTGATAATGTTGATATAGACGATTATGGTTTGAGTGCTAATCAACTCAAACTTGATTTTTTCCATGATGCAAGACAAGCTTTTGGAAGCACTGCTCTAATCCTACAAGGTGGTTCTTTGTTTGGCTTATGTCACTTGGGTGTTGTGAAAGCCTTGTATTTTAAAGGTTTGCTTCCAAGGATCATATCTGGGAGTGCAGTGGGTGCCGTGGTTGCCTCACTGATTTGTACGTTAACAAATGACGAGCTGGCTACGACATTAGTATCTATTACAGAAAATTTGAGTAGCATAGATAGGTTAAACACCGATGTGGATGAAAGATACGGTTCTGTTATAGAAAACGTCATTACAAAGGGATATTCTCAAGATATTCTAGTCTTTATGAAATATGTCAAAGATATGATTGGAGATTTTACTTTTGAAGAAGCCTATTTGAAAACTGAAAAGATTTTAAACATCATTGTACATCCAACAGACAAGGCGATTCCTTCTCTGTTGAACTACGTTACAGCACCTAATGTTGTTATTTGGTCTGCTGTTAATGCATCCATTGGTTCTGGTGTGCTGAAAGACGATGTCACATTATTTGTTAAAGACCTGAAAAATGACGTTGTGCCTTTCAGCTTTAATACTATCAATAAATATACCTTTTTAACGCCACAAAAGGCTAATGAAATCAAAGATGGTGTGGACAGTCCATATACAAGAGTAACTGAATTGTTCAATGTTAATAATTTTATAGTATCACTAGCAAGACCATATTTGGCACCACTATTGATAAACGATATAAAACACAAAACTGGATGGAAATCAAGTAGGATGATTCAAAGATTGATTGGGTTAGAACTACAACATAGAGTTGATTTAATGGATAGAGTAGGTTTGTTGCATAGTATAGTCAAAAGAATGGCAGTTGATGAAAAAACTCCAAAGAATTCTACAGAAGTTACAATCGTTCCTGAGTTGAGTACTTTATTAAAAGATTTTGGAAGAGTTTTCGATGTTCATAGAACTTTGGAGAATATACCCTATTGGATCTTGGTTGGTGAAAGAAGTGTTTGGCCAACATTGCCTATACTATGGACGAGGTGTGCTGTTGAGTTTACATTAGACGATCTATACAATAGAAGAAGAAGACATGCATGATCCCAGTTGTCAAAAATTTGTTTTAATTATATTGATTTTATTATAGTACTTTCTATCTAAAGAACAATTTTGTAGTCTGTTCCTTAGTAACGTGAAATAGATATTCCTTCTCATTAATAGTAGCAGACTTGTATGGGATTGTTCCTTTTGAAATGGTCAACGTACCGGTAACATCTTGAGCTCTACCAGTTTCCAAAGGTCTTAACGATATGTTTAAATTAGAACGATGAATTAATCTGATGAGGAAATCCAAGGTTTTAAATTCTGGAGAGTTCTTGTCACCATTATGTGTCTCTATAAGTTCTTTATCAGATGATGAAACAATAAATAGGGATGAAGACTGCTTATGTAACTTGTTGATTTGAGCTAATAGCTGAATTGGAGTTATGATAGTGGATGCCAATAAAAATTCTATACCTTCAATGATAATGATTCTTTTCTTATTTGGGATGTTTGATACTTGTGTGCTTATCTGGTCAAGCAATTTTACTATGCTTTCTAAAGTTGAGATCTTGTTGAATATATCGGTGAAGAGATCAAAGAAATGAAAATGTTTATTATCGTTTAGTTCAATACCATTTTTTCTAAGATCTTTCTCGTAGAATTTGAAATCTTGAAGTAGTGATATCAGAACAACGTCTGCCTTTGGCTCCTTTCTATTAATTTTATCATGATTGATAACACAGGTACCATATAACCCGTTCTCTATCAAAAGATTTATCAACCAACTTGGCGATGTACCTTGAGTATGTGTAATGAGCCCGAAAAGGTGTTCCTTGTCTAAATAGGCATGTGGTATTATAGAGTTTTCGCTGAATATGGTTAAATCCTGCTTCTGTGATGCCATTTGTCTTAAATATGTGTATTCAGACTTCTTTTCAACTCCAGAATTAGTCCCAATTTGAAGTCTTTTTAAATTCGCTTTAAATTTATAAACTCAAGTCTCAACCTCATCGGACTTTTTTCAGAAGTAAATTTTGTCTCAAAAAAATTCTAACAATAAAAAAGGTAAAATATAAAATTTAGGCTACCCGCGAAAGCGTATTTTAAAGTCATATACTCTCTTCAAAATCGAAAATTTTTTTTTTTTTTTTTAGTGAAGTTAAATTTAATTTAATATCAATCCACAGTTTGTATACATTGCAAAAGAATAATAACTTTAAATCAATCGAACTTTAAAATGTCTTTACCATCATTACCAAGCTCATTTGGTTCTTCAGAGAATTTCAAAGCTTATGCTAAATACACAGCTCCAGTCCGCCGCCCAATCGAACCAGTTGGTCGTTATTTCTTAGCTCATGCTAGTCGTTCATTAAGAGGACATACTTGGTCTGAATTCGAAAAAATTGAAGCTGAAAAGAACGTCAAACAAGTTGAAACTGAAGATGAGGATGCTGATTTAGGTGATGAAGAACAAGATGCTGAACTATTAGCCCATGATCCAAGAGATTGGAAAACTGCTGATTTATATGCTGTTTTGGGGATCTCTCATTTACGTTGGAGAGCAAATGATGATCAAATTAGAAGAGCTCATCGTAAACAAGTTTTGAAACATCATCCAGATAAAAAAGGTGAAAAAGGTGGTTTAGATCAAGATGGTTTCTTTAAAATCATTCAAAAAGCTCATGAATACATATCACATCCAGCCAAACGTCAACAGTATGATTCTGTTGATGAAGGTGCTAATGTTGAACCACCAGTTGCTAAATCCAAATACGATTTCATTGAAGCTTGGGGTCCATTTTTTGAATCTGAATCTCGTTTCTCCAAAAAACAACCAGTTCCTCAATTAGGTGATTATAATAGTACTAAAGCTGAAGTTGAAGCTTTCTATAACTTCTGGTATAAATTTGATTCTTGGAGATCATTTGAATTTTTAGATGAAGATGTTCCAGATGATTCATCAAACAGAGATCACAAACGTTATATTGAACGTAAAAACGTTGCTGCTAGAAAGAAGAAGAAGTCTGAAGATACTGCTAGATTGTACGAATTAGTCGATAGAGCTTTATCTGAAGATCCTCGTATCAAACAGTTCAAAGAAGCTGAAAAGAAAGAAAAAGAACGTAAGAAATGGGAAAAAGAAGCCGGTGCTAGAGCTGAAGCTGAAGCTAAGGCTAAAAAGGAAGCAGAAGAAGCTGCTGCTAAAAAAGCTGCCGAAGAAGCTGCTGCCAATGAAAAACTCAACTCTAAAAAGGCCAAAGAAGCTGCTAAGAATGCTAAAAAGAAGAACAAGAGAAGTGTTAGAAATGCTGCCAAGGACAACGATTACTTCGGTGATGCCGGTAAAGCTGAAGATATTGATGCTGATATCACTTTATTGGTTGAAGCTTTCGATGATGTCCAATTAGCTGATGTTGCTGCTAAAGTTGTTACTGATGCTAAATCAGTATTGAGCGAAGTTGCTAAAGAACTATCATCATCTGGTAAAGTTCCTGCTTCTGCTTTGAAATATTTTGTTTAGGTTATAGCTTTTAGAATATAGAACAATCCAAAGAAAAATTGTAGAAAGTAACAGTTGTGATTTGTTATAAAAAGAGCCTATTCAAATAGAGCCTAATTTGCATAATAATAAGCTTTCTTGAATATCCGAAATCCCCATCTTCTATAAATCCCGAGACAAAATTTTGACTAATTTTTCACCAAAGGAACAATATATTGACAATGTCCCAAAGCAAAAGAGCAAATTTGGAAAGAGAAGGAATTAGTTGCTCGTGATCATTTATACTAACCCTCATGCTTCACATTTCGTAATTGTCATATCTGTATATTCAACCCTCTTGATCTGTAATTACTAGCAAGTTGATTATAAGAGCAACCTCAAGTGGTGGTCGAGTTTAAGTCCAGGAAATTCTGTAAAAAAAATGCTAGTCTTTTGTGCCTACTGTAATTCTTCTTAAATTCTTATTTGCGAAATGGATCTAGGTGTTAAAACTGTTATCAGATTGGGTAATAAGAGACTAGTCTCTAGTATTAATCTGAGTTTTGTGCGTCATAAAAACTACTCATCTCTCTTCGGATTTAGTTCCATAATGGGTAAAAATTAAAAAGCTATAATGTGGGAAAAAAAAAAGTATAGAATCATTTTGCATGTCTCTTTTATCTTGATTGAAATTCAAATGTAACATTTCTCACGAGCATTTAGCTTTATATAAAGTAGAGAGAAAAAGTACTGATCTTGTATTTAAGTAAGTGCTCAAGTTCTTGAGAAATTTACCTTCATTAAGACGCTGCTTAAATCAATTTTCAGTTCAACTTCTCAAATATTATACATTGCATTAAGCAAGTGAGATCTTTTTCCCAACTTTTACAAATTTAGGAGTTGATATATGAACAAAGTTTCTATTAGCACACACATTTTGCATTTATATCATATACCTTTACCAAAAAGTTCCAGTGTCTACATAAACCACCAAAAGTAGATAGATAAAAACAAACATATTTGATTGATGAGGTTCTTCTCAAAGAAAACCGATGGTACAACCAACGATATCTCGTTAGAATCCCGGTCTGAATCAAGTTCACATAAGAGTGATGCTAATTCTAGTGGGAAGTCTGGTAAACTTGTTTCATATCCTTTGAATACCCATGACTTAACTCAATATCAATTTGATGAACTCCAGCGAAAGATCGAACCAAAAAATGGCTTTTTTCTAATGAAATATCTAGCTGGTGGAAAGCCTCAACCAATTATTCCTGAAGAAAAGGTTTACCCTTATATTACGGCAAATTTTTTCTCAGTATTGACCTTCTCTTGGGTGTCCAAAATCATAAAGAAAGGCTATTTGAGACGACTTGAGGTGGAGGATTTATATAAACTTAATGGCGATTTAGCTGTTGAAGAGCTTACAAAAAAATTTGAAGAAAATTTGCAAAAGAGAATTGACAATAGAACCAAGAGAAACGAGACATACAATAAATGGGATTTACTCTTGGCTCTTAATGATACATTTAAGAAAAGGTTTTGGATGGAAGGTGGTCTTGCTAAGGTTCTATCTGACCTTGTTCAGGTGACGATGCCGTTGTTGGTTAGATCTCTGATAAAGTTTATACAGCATCAAAGCACTCCTGGGTTCAATGAAAACATTGGACATGCTATTGGTTATTCAATTGCAATATCCATAATGCTAGTCTTGAGTACCTTGGGAATAGCTACATATTTTCATGCTTCTATGTTGACAGGTGCTCAAGTTCACGCTGTCTTGACCAACATTATTTATAAAAAGGCATTCAAAATAAGTGCAAAGGCTAGATTTGAATTTCCAAATGGTAAAATCAATAGTTTGGTAATGGCAGATATTTCAAGAATTAATTTTGCTGTTGGTACCTTTCACTTTCTTTGGAGTTTTCCAATTGCTATCACCGCTGCTACGATTATTCTCTGTATTTATTTAGGTGCATCTGCTTTGTTAGGTGTGGCTATCATTCTTCTTTTGATTATTATCATGTTTGCACTAGCAAACGTTTTGAAACGTCATAGAAGAAGGGCTATTGTTTTCGTTGATAGAAGAGTACGTGCCATCAACGAAGTTATAAATAATTTGAGAATGATCAAGTTTTATTCCTGGGAGATGCCCTATCTCAGAACGATTGAAGAATTTAGAGGGAATGAAAAGGAGATTCTTTTGGATACTCAACTCATAAAATCATACCTCAATGCTGGTATATCATCAAGTACAGTTATCGCCACAATGGCTGTTTTCTTGTTACTATTCTATAAAAGTAACAATTTTCAAGCATACAACATTTTTTCAGCCATCACATTATTCAACGTCCTAAGAATGCCAATGAATTTACTCCCACTTGCCACTACTTGTGCAATAGACGCGTCCTTGGCTCTGCAGAGAGTGTCAGACTTCTTACAAGCAGAAGAGGGTGAGAACACAGTTGAAAGATTTCCTATCGAAGATTCTGAGAATGCTATAGAAATTAACAATGCATCTTTTCAATGGGTTGTTGAGGAGTTAGAAGAACAGAAAGTTTTGAGAAAAACTTTCAGTCAAAAGAAGACTACGTCTGACAAAATTCTGCAAGATGACTTGACTGGTGCTAATGAGGAAGAATTGGGATTTCCAGGCTTATTGAATATTAATCTGAAAATCAAAAGACACGAACTTGTTATTGTTACAGGATCAATTGGTACTGGTAAAACTTCACTTTTGAATGCCATTGAAGGATCTATGAAGAAAGAAGCCGGTGAAACCAAGGTTTATGGATCTTTGACATTCTGCTCATATCCATGGGTTCAAAACGCTACAATTAGAGAGAATATCTTGTTTGGACAACCTTATGATAAGCAAAAATATGATTCAGTAATTAATGCATGTGCATTAGATGTTGATTTTGATATTTTACCTAATGGTGATACAACAGAAGTTGGCGAGCGTGGTATCACTTTATCTGGTGGTCAAAAGGCAAGAATTAACTTGGCTAGAGCGGTCTATTCTGACAGAGATATCATTTTGCTAGATGATGTCTTGAGTGCTGTCGATGCGAGAGTTGGTAGGCATATAATGAATGAGTGTATCTGTGGTCTACTGAAAGATAAGACCAGGCTATTATCGACTCATCAATTATCGCTAATCGGAGCTGCTGACAGACTCGTTGTTCTAGATGGTTCTGGGTCAATTGATGTTGGGACCCAGGAGGAACTGTTAGAGAGAAGTGCCGCATTTGCTAATTTGATGGAATTTAGTAAAGAATCGTCAGAGGAAGAAGATGATGATGAGGAGGAGGAAGCTGTTGAAGCAACATTGTTGGAAGAAATCAATGAAGTTCAAAGGCAAGAGACTACTCAAGCTAGTTCAGGTTTTGATAATGATCATGATAAAGATGATAAAACTGGTGAAGCTGATAAGAGCGAAAAAAGAGGTGTGAAATCGGTGTCGATGGATATATACTCAAGTTATCTAGAAATTGGTTCGGGGATCTCCAAATACATCTCTGTTCCTTTGTTTATTATTGCCTTAGCTATAAATGGGTTTTTACAAGTATTTCATTCAGTATGGTTAACATTCTGGCTTTCTGATAAGTTTCATTATCCCTCGAGAGTGTACACTGGTGTTTATGTTGCCCTTGTTGGATTATCCGCTCTGTCCTACCTAGCTCTATACATATTAATGTCTTCTGTTAATAGCAATGCTGGATTACGTCTATTTAATTTGAGTGTTCAAAAATTGTTAAGAACACCAATGTGGTTTATGGATGTGACGCCATTAGGTCGAATTTTAAATAGATTTACCAAGGACGTTGAAGTTTTGGATACTGATATGATAGAACAATTGAGGCTGTTTTTGACCTCAACTTCACTGGTCTTTGCCACTATTATCCTGTGTGGAGTTTATATTCCATGGTTTTTGATATCTGTTCCAATCACTTTTTTCATCTACTGGTGCTTGTCCTCTTATTATCAGTCCTCAGCTTTGGATATAAAAAGACTTGAGGCGAATCAAAGATCTTATGTTTTCAGTCATTTCAATGAATCGTTAAGTGGACTGCAAGTTATTAAATCTTATGATTCCGAAGCTAGATTCCTTCAAAAGTTTAGAACCTTGATCGATAACATGAACTCTGCTCATTTTATCACTCTGGCCAATCAGAGATGGGTAGCTATCAGACTAGATTGTGTGAGCTCTCTTGTATCATTGTTTGTTTCCTTGTTATGTGTTTGCGGTGTCTTTAATTTGAACGGCGCATCTGCAGGTTTATTGGTTTCTTATATTCTTCAAGTTTCCACTTTAGTTTCATTAATGCTGAGATCAATGACACAGTTGGAAAATGATTTTAACTCTGCTGAGAGATTGTTTGAATACGCTAGAGATTTGCCGCAAGAGAAGGCTTTTGAAATTAAAGAGACCAAACCTGTTGCTGAATGGCCAACTCAAGGGGGTATTGAATTTGACAATGTCAGTCTAAGCTATAGAGAAGGATTACCATTAGTTCTAAAAAATGTCACTTTTAAAGTTAATGCTGGTGAGAAGATTGGAATTTGTGGTAGAACTGGTGCAGGTAAGAGTACCATCATGAATGCACTTTTCAGAATCACTGAATTGGCAACTGGGAAAATTATTATCGATGGTATTGATATATCTGAGATAGGTTTACACTCTTTGAGATCTAAACTCTCTATAATCCCCCAAGATCCAGCCTTGTTTCACGGCCCAATTAGAAAGAATTTGGACCCATTCAGCAATAGTACAGATTTAGACTTGTGGGATGCGTTGAGAAGGAGTGGTTTGGTTGAGGACGGAGCAAATGGTACTGGGAACTACGATTCTGGAAAAGATAATATCAAAACCTTCCATAAGTTTCATTTGGACCAATTAGTGGAAGACGATGGTGTAAACTTTTCATTAGGTGAGCGTCAACTATTGGCACTTGCGAGAGCACTGGTTCGTAATTCTAAAATATTAGTATTGGATGAAGCTACTTCGAGCGTCGATTATGAAACTGATGCAATGATTCAAAACACCATCGTTAATGAATTTGCACATTGTACTATATTGTGTATTGCGCATAGATTGAGAACGATTTTGAATTATGACAAAATCTTGGTTTTAGAAAATGGTGAAGTTGAAGAATTCGATACCCCATTGAACTTGTATAGAGCTGGAGGGATATTTACTGAGATGTGTGAGAGATCTGGCATCACCGAAAACACCATACTTGAAGTATGAAGGCAGTTTACTTGTATAAAATATTTATTATTTATTCTATTTGGATTATGCCTATTGTCGTAGAACATGAGTTATCAAAAAACAGTTAAGCTTACTCTTAGAACAGTTCTACATTTACTACCTTCAAGAGCTCTAATAACATCAAAAGTGATTACAACTGATTCAAATAACAAAGGCAATGACTGACCTATCAAATATACTGTCTCCGCGGCTGAACCGCGGTAAAATTCTCAAGTCTAAAATTACCACAAAATTGTGATCTCCTTTTTTCAAATCTATAAATAAAAAACTTAAATAAGACATTATAGAAAAAATATTGAAAAAGTTTTACTTAATAAAGTTGTAAACTACCTAGTAAGTTATCCATGTATCTCATAGTCAGGGTGATCTTTATGTATAGAACTGTGATTTATTTTTTCCCTTCTTTCGTAGTTTCTAGTTTCTACCCTAGTGAAATAGCATATCTTCACGTGACTATGATTTTTTGCGTCAAAATTCAACTATATATAACTTTTGTTATGGGGCAGAAAAACCAAAAAGGCAAATCTTAAAATTATATGGTGAAATTGAAACTATATTCTATAATAAATAAAGCAACTGGAAAGATATATTCTCTTGAAAGACTTCAATAGTTTGTCACTTAAACGTTTAATTTTGGTAAGAAACACATATTAGAACTGAAGATTGAGTTGCAATTAGAGAAAGCTTAAAACTCACTGGTAATAAAATCAACGTTGCCATTTTTAGTCATTACGTATAACTGATTTGCGTTTGTTGATCAGTGCAAAGAGAGGTGTTTTGATTTAGTTGAAGGAGCTCACTTTATTTATAACCAAAAACTAGCTGGTCTGACTCTAACTTATCAGTGCAAAAGAAGTCTATACACCACAAATAGACACATATTTGTCTATAACTAACACTAGCTATGAGTTCAGAGAGGAGGAAGTCTAGCACATCTTCAATATATCAACTTAAGCCAGACTTACCAACAGAGTGCTCTCCTAATGAGTTTATATACAATGCTGCAAATTTGATGGCAAAGAATCGTGTTCACTGTGTTTTGGTAAAAGATGATAAAGACAAGAGTCTTGTGGGGCTTTTTACAGCTAAGGACCTAGCATTTAGAGTTGTATCAAATTCACTAGATCCTAAGACCACTTTAGTAAATTCAATAATGACCAAGAATCCTCTATGTCTTCATGTGGATACACCAATCACAGATGCTTTGGAGATCATGGTTCAAAGAGGAGTAAGACACTTACCTTTGTTGGATGATAATGGTGTCATTAAAGGAGTCTTGGATATAACAAGATGCTTCCATCAAGCTATGTTAAAACTTGAAAGAATTACATTGAATGCACAAAAATTGAACCACGTATTGAATGATGTTGCTGAAAACTATGAAGAGCTGCACAATAAGGAGGCTAACAGGATAGTAAATGATGTCAAAGCTTTGAGTGAGTTGATTGAAGTTCCAACTTTGAAAAGAATAATTCAAAGATCTATGCCTCCTATATATATAGACTCATCAGAGAATGTTTTAACTGCCTCAAAGCTGATGGTGGAGAATGAAACAACTGCTTTATTGGTAAGAGACAGAACTAGTTCATCCAGAAGAGTCATAGGGATTTTCACAAGTAAGGATATATGTTTTAGAGTATTGGCAAAGGGGTATGATCCATCCACATGTACGGTTGCTAGAGTATTGACTACGAGTCCTGAGTATGCCAAAAGTGATACAAATATTAGTGCTGCTTTAAGAACCATGTATCAAGGTCAGTTTATGAACTTACCTGTGATAGACTCTGATTCAAATGAGATCATTGGAGTCATTAGCGTGTTACAGTTAACCTACGCAGCTTTGTCACAGTTAGGTAAAAAGGATGACTTTGATAAAGACTCCTTTGGAGAGACAACATTGGAAGAAGTCACATCAAGATTAACTGATGATTCCACCCCAGTTTGGGATACATTCTGGAATTCTTTGGAGAAATCAAACGATGATATCCAAAGTCTTGAGATTAACGTTGGAAAATCGTCATCATCACCTGGACATTCGAGATCACAAACTCCAAGATTACAAAGCCGTCGTGCTTCATTAAATCATATGATAATGTCATCAGGATCAAGAAGATCATCGTTTAACAGAAGGCTCTCCATGGAATTCGCCGATGAACTGGACTCACATCAGCATCCACATCAACATCATCAACATCAACATCAACATCAACATCAACATCAACTTCAACATCAACATCAACATCAACACCATCATCAGCAACACCCACAACACGCACAACAACATAGTCAACATCCACACCAACAACAGAACCAGCAATACTCAGTAGCAAGTCCAAAGTTCAAAAGATTACCATCTGCTGAATCTTTAACACAATCGAGCTTTTACCTAAGACAAAGAAGCGTAGTGTTCAAAATATTATATGACAATGACAAAACTCATAAACTTTCAATGACTGTTAATGAAGGTGCTTCAGTGTTTGATGATATAAAAATGTTAGAGCTTTTACAGAACGAGATCTCCACAATGTTGGATATAGACCTGACAAGTCATGGGCTTTATTACTACGATGAAGATGGTGATCTAGTAACAATATCTGATGAAAGCGATTTGATCGAAGCCATAAGTGTCGCTACTGCAAAACAAGGCTTCTTTACAGAGGTTGAAATCATTGCTAAAACTACAACTCCAGCACCATCGTACACATCCTCTATCTTTGGTTACATCATGAATTTATTCAAAAATTGTCGTTCTAAGATAGTATCTGATCATTCGAATACCTCTTCAATCATCACGGGTACTTTCTTTGTCCTCACTCTGGGTATATTCCTCGGATTCTCCTTTTCCAAAGGTCTTGGAAGGTCCCTTTGGGTAAGAGTATAACCGTGGCCTTACAAATTGAAGAGGAAAGCTTAAAAATAAGACTCGCTATGGTTGATTTTATACATGTTTTCATTAATAAGTT
>JAJMFM010000062.1:0-42132 GCA_030574875.1 Taiozyma peoriensis
TTTCTACTCTGGGCAATTTATTGTTCTTAACAGTTTTAGGGATCGGATTTAGCAGCACATTCAAGGAATAGCTCTTATTGTTGAACGGATCAACGTTCTTCAGCAAACTCCAAAGAAAAACCCCCTTCCCCTTTGTGTCACTATCCAGACATCATGACTACACAACTAGTATCATTAATCTAGAAAACTATATCAGATTATTCACCGTATGTTTTAATCCATCTAATTTGTCCATTTGTCTTAACTACGAAATTTTTTCATTTCAAATTAACAAGAGAAAAAATAGCCCAATAACGCTTCAGTTTTTAGTAAAAGTTTTCAATTTTGTAAAATATGCTTAATGGGTTTGTGCATTTGCATATTGCATTTGCTCGGTTCTAATTCTTTTGATGGATTTAAAAGGTTTACAATACAATACAATACAATACAATACAATACAATACAATAAAAAGGACAATATACAACCAACAAGTTACTAGTTTTCAGTGTAGAATCTTGTATCTTTCTTCAATTTTTTAACCAATTTGTAACATGTATTTTACTTTTTAGGGCAGATCGGGTTTTGAAGTAAAATATGCAAAAGGAAAGATTTTTTTTTATACAGCTTCAATCTCGAGGAAATTTTTTTTGAAAAAAAGGTCATCATTGGAAATATCTATATAAACTAATACATTATTTTGTTCCTAGATCGATATTTATAAATTGTAATTTGAGATCATAAGTTGATAACCGCAAACATGGAGGCCTTCACTCGTCAATCCATGAAACTATGTCCATTTGTCAAAAATCAAATTAAACAACATGCAACTGGTTCGATCCAAGGTTCAGTTTTATTAAAAGAAGCTTCAAGATGTCCAATGATGGGTCCTGCCTTAACTGAACAAAAGAGAAACTATGTCACACCAAGTTCTTCATCAAAATTAGCCGCTCAAGTTGCCCACCAGGAAGATTTCGAGGATAATTCTTTCATTGTTGATCATTCAAAGACTCAAGAGGAGGCATTTGACTACAATGGATTATTTGAAGATGAAATCTTGAAAAAAAGATCAGATAACTCTTATAGATACTTCAACAACATTAATAGGTTGGCCAAGGAGTTCCCAAAGGCTCATAGATCATTGGAGGAAGACAAAGTCACAGTTTGGTGTTCAAACGATTATTTGGCAATGGGGAAAAATCAACAGGTTATTGACGTTATGAAGAAAACTTTGGATAAATATGGTGCAGGTGCCGGTGGTACAAGAAACATTGCAGGTCATAACAAACATGCAATTAATTTAGAAAGTGAAATTGCGGCGTTGCATAAGAAAGAGGCTTCATTGGTTTTTTCATCATGTTATGTTGCTAACGATGCTGTCTTGTCATTATTAGGTCAAAAGATGAAAAATTTAGTCATTTTTTCTGATGAGTTAAACCATGCTTCAATGATTGTTGGTATTAAACATTCAAATGCTAAAAAGGAGATCTTTAAACATAATGATTTAGTAGACTTAGAGTCCAAATTGGCTAAATATCCTAAAAATCAACCCAAATTAATCGCTTTTGAAAGTGTTTATTCAATGTCTGGTTCTGTTGCTGATATTTCAAAAATTTGTGATTTGGCTGATAAATATGGTGCATTAACATTTTTAGATGAAGTTCATGCTGTTGGGTTATATGGACCACATGGTGCTGGTGTTGCAGAACACGTTGATTTTGAAACTCATAGAATTTCTGGTATAAAATCACCAAATTTTAAAACAACTATGGATAGAGTTGATATTATCACTGCCACTTTAGGTAAATCATTTGGAACAGTTGGTGGATACGTTGCTGCAAACAAATATATTGTTGATTGGTTAAGATCTTATTCTCCAGGTTTTATCTTTACCACTACGTTACCACCATCAATCATGGCTGGTGGAGCTGAGGCAATTCGATATCAAAGATCATATTTAAAAGATCGTCAATTACAACAAATACATACAAATTACGTTAAACAAAACTTGTTGGCATTAGATATCCCAGTCATGCCAAATCCATCTCATATCGTACCAGTTATAATCGGTGATGCGGCAAAGGCCAAACAAGCTTCAGATTTATTGATGAACAAACATAAAATCTATGTTCAAGCCATTAACTTCCCAACAGTTGGTAGAGGTGAAGAAAGATTACGTATCACACCAACTCCAGGACATTTCAACGAGTTGTCAGATGTGTTGATCGATGCCATGGAGGACGTTTATAAAACTTTGGATCTACCAAGAATTAAAGATTTACAAAAAATTGGTGGATTGTGTAACGTTGGTGTTGAAGGTTATATCCCAGAAGAGGCATTATGGACTGAAAGACAACTTTCATACACTGAAAAGGATTTGAATGAGAATGTTTTCGATCCAGTTATTGATCAGTTGGAAGTCAGTTCTGGTATTAAATACTAGTCCATTTAGCCGTATTTAAAGATCCTTTATAACACATACATATATTCTATGACCTTAACTATAATCACCTAAAGACAAAAAGAAAAAAAAATAATACATGTGATTACATCTGTTCAATTGTAGTATCGTGTGACCTAAAAATAAATTACATATGATTACATAGTATGATGTGCTATTTGTATTTGAAATTAGCTAAAAAGGACCTTGGCAAAAGCCTAAAGATAAAAAAGAATATAAAATTAAATAAAGATTATATTTGAATTTAAAAGTTATTTGAAGCAGCGGCTTTATTTCTTAATAAATCATTTTTCAAACCATCTACATCAACTGAAGAGGATTGATCTTGTGCAACATCTCTAACTTGATCAACGAATGATGAGTTAGCATTAGAACCAACTGGTCTAGTTTCTGGAACACTTGGGAATGGGATTGTATTGGTGGTGATTGGTTCAGTTGTTGAATAGGTTGTATCAACTGGAGCTGATGAGTCAAATGGATTCTTGGTATTGGATGATGATGGAACTGAAGTTGATTTCTTTGTAGCAGTGGTGGCAGAGGTATTTGAACCTGAGGTGAAAGCTTCTGGAGATTGTTCACCAACGGTTGTTGAAGCGGTTCTAACTTGATATTTAGATTTGATAAATTTACTAACAGGACCTAATTTGGTATCAGCTTGTTGAATATATGGAGTTGCTTTAACTTTAGCAATATGACCATATTCAGTAGCTTTTGATTTGGCAATTTTTGAGTATTGAGTCAATGCAGCATTAATTTCATCTTGATATTTTTCATAAATAGCTGGTAAAGTAAATGCTAAAGTTGAACCAATTAAAATCAATGAGTACAATGAAACAAATGATGTAATTTTATACAAGATATAAAATAAACCTGAAGCTTTTAAAGTATTTTCAACGTTAAATGAGTATAACAATTTTTGACCTTCTTCTTCAAAACTTGGTAAATCATTGGCTAAAGTTTCCAAAAATCCAACGGTGATTGATGAAAAGGATTTTTTGTATGAAGGTCTAATTCTAGTAACAAATCCTGTACCTGTAACTAATTTCCCAGCATATTCGGCAACAGCTGAACTAAACAAAGTTAAGGCACCTAATCTAAAGAATAGACTTAAAAGATTAACTGATTTTAAAACAACTAAAGTAAAGATTAAAGAACCGAAAACTTTACCAGATTGAATTGGATCATCCCAAGTTAACAATGGCAAACCAATTGATTTTTTAGAACCAAGGCTCTGAGCAGTGGTGGCGGCACCACCGGCGCCACCACCACCAGAGACTGGGGCATTGGCGTTAGGAGCAGTGTTTGATTGTGGAATCGTAGACATCTTATCTTAATTTAAATATTGTATATAATAACAATTTGATATAAATTGAATTGAATTGAAATGAACAACAAACACTTAAATAATGGAAAGTTTTTTGATCTCAATTTTTATTCCCTTTGTATCAATTTTTTTTTTTTTTTTTAGCAACAGCAAAACAAGACTTGGGCAAAAAAAAAACCAAAAACCAAAAATTAAGGAGAGACAAAATTTCATCATTTAAGAAAAAAAAAGAATTTTTTGAAGATAAAAAAAAGCACAATTACCCTGATTCTTTTTTAATACTTGCTTTTATTTACATCATTTGAAACTCCATTTAAAATTAGCAATTAAATAACACATTAAAAAGATGATTTTTTTAAACCCATTTAAACTGTGATAGTTTCAATTCGTCAATATAAATCTTTGGTATCTTTCCATGAATGTAAATTGGTGATGATGATGATGATGATGATGATGATGATGATGATGAGAAAGTGTCACGTGACCTTATCTTTTTATCAATTTTGTAGTAGATGACGATATCATCTTTGGAGTAAGAGTGTGTAGTGTTAAGATCAATTATTTCATCATTAGATAATGAAATTAATTCAAATTTTGAATTAATTGAACCACATTGATATTGAAATCCAAAGAATAAAGATTTATTTATATTTGATTCGATATCATTTATATCATATCTCTTTGATGAAGGTGAATTAAGCGATTGAAACGTTGAAATGACATTTTTTATATCAGTTTTTGTAAAATAGTTTAACCATATTGATTTTAACATATCCCTTTTATCATAACTTGATGGATCTATTATAGAGTTGTATATATTTAAAATTGTCAAAAATTCAGAATCATTTGATATGATTTCTAATCTCTTAACATCTCTTAAATTGTATAAAAAATGTCTTAGTTGGATTAAATTAACACTTAGTAAAATTGATGATATTTTCAATATTTCTAAATGACAAGTATTGAAATAGTATTTGGAATAAACAATTGAAACTAACAATGAAAGTATATTTAAATCCAATTGTTTCAATTTTAAAGAAGTTAGTAATAAAGTTATATCAATACCTAAAGTTGTTAAACTTGGTTTGTTATTTGATACTGTTATTAATCCAAAATATATCAATTGATTTAATGATGATCTTAAACCATCAATATGTCTTATAAATGTTAAATCCCCAATACTAATACCTAATTTGATTAGTAGTAGTTGATATACAACCATAGAATCATCTTTATAGTTAAAATCAACAATTGTAAGTTCATCTTGAAAGATAAATATCTTTGAAGAAGGATGATGTAGTATTGATATACTTTGATGAATCAAATTCTTTGATATATCAGATTCTAATATTACATATTTAACACTATGATGATTAATTTGAAAATATTCTAATGAATCTGTAATTATTAATCTTTTAGAATTTGATCGTTTAAGATATTTATTCATATCAGTAATTATGGAATAATCCCTTAACTCATCTTGAACATCTGAATTTGTCAAGATTAGTATATCAAATTGTTTATCATCATTTTCCATGATTTTATTTATAACATCAGTTATAGAATAAGGTTGATTCTTGATATAATAGTATAAAGGTATAGCGAATTGTGGTACTATATCCATAATCACCACTTTATCATCGTAATGCTTTTGGAAATATGATTGATAAAGTTGAATCTTGAACCTTGATTTCAATGGTATGACTAACTTATTCTTCAATTTAAAATAACAAATTAAAGCACACAATAAATTTGATTGTATGAATCTTTCATCCAATTCATCAACTATTAAAAATTCAAACCTGTTGAATAAAGACCTATCACTCATGAACAATAAAAGTGTCGAATTATACGTCAACCAAGTGACATTGGAATCACTATCATTAATTGACTTTTGATATGACACATCACACTCTCTATGAATTCTATCACTTATTAACAAAGTTTTATAGTTGTTGATTAAATTAAACACTGAACCAACAAGTTGGAATGTATCGATGCATGGTAATAGCACGACCTTGTTGGAATCAAGATTATACAAGAGCCTTTCTTGATTATCAGAGATGTATGACATTCATACCGATATACCTTATATTTCTTCTTTTTAATCAATGTTTTTATAATCAAACCTCATCGAATTTGACACACAAATATTGTATTTTTTTGTTGGGCGCGCCCGGAGAAACAACATGTGACAAAATTCTTTTCACACAGCGCTCATAACCAGCAGGAATACCCACCTGAAAATTTGGTCTATTACTGGTGGAGCACACATATATATTACTATTAAGACATTGAAAAAGAGATATAAATAGAATAGAGCTAGTTACAAAGATTTGAAATGAATGTAATCCTTGAATTCTCATTGGCTCAGGACTTTCCCGAAAAATTTCAGCTTTTTAATCTAAATTTTTTTTTTTTTTTTTTTTCAGGTCCGATTTATTAAATGATGACTCTTTTAAAAAATCTAGTGCTTTTAGTGTGAAAAAATTATGTCAGATTTATAAACTTTTCACTTTGAATATATACATATTTTTCCATTTGATCAAGTTGATTCTATTGCAAGTGGATTCTAATTGCTGGGGGAGTTTACTTCATTCATACATTTTATCTCAATCTTTTTCAATCTTTAGAGATACCAGGTGGTGAACCTCAAATCATATCAGTGTGCATATACAAGTCACTTCATTCATATTCATATTTATACTCATCGTTTATATTAACTTATAAGCACATACACACACACACACACAATGAGATCAAGTCGGTTGGTAACATTACGTTCGTTCTCAACATCAGCAAGATGTCTTGCAATTGGTCAAAATCTTACTGAAAAAATCGTTCAAAAATATGCCGTGGGTTTACCCCAAGGTAAAAAAGTTTATTCTGGTGACTATGTTTCCATAAGACCTGCTCATTGTATGTCGCATGATAACACATGGCCCGTTGCATTAAAATTCAAAGGGTTAGGTTATTCCAACGTTAAGGACAATAGACAAGTTGTTAACACTTTAGATCATGACGTTCAGAATAAATCTGAAAAAAATTTAGAAAAGTATAAAAACATTGAACAGTTTGCCAAAGAGCAAGGCATTGATTTTTATCCAGCTGGGAGAGGTATTGGTCATCAAATCATGATTGAAGAAGGTTATGCATTCCCATTGAATTTAACAGTGGCATCTGATTCTCATTCAAACACTTATGGTGGGATTGGTTCTTTAGGTACTCCAATCGTTAGAACAGATGCTGCTTCCATTTGGGCAACTGGACAAACTTGGTGGCAGATTCCTCCTGTGGCAAAAGTTGAACTCAAGGGTAGACTACCAAAAGGTGTTAGTGGTAAAGATGTCATTGTGGCCCTATGTGGGATATTCAACAACGATGAAGTCTTGAACCATGCAATTGAATTCCATGGTGATCATATCGATGAGTTGAGTGTTGATTACAGATTAACCATTGCCAACATGACCACTGAATGGGGTGCTCTATCTGGTCTTTTCCCAGTGGATGACACTTTGATAAGTTGGTATAAAGAAAGACTACAAAAACTACCTCAACCTCATCCAAGAGTTAATCAAGAAACTGTTGAAAATTTAATTCAAAACAAAACTTCAGCAGATTCAAATGCTTACTATTCCAAAATATTAACTCTAGATTTATCATCATTATCTCCATACATCTCAGGTCCAAATTCTGTTAAAGTTTCCAACTCTTTAACAGATTTATCTCAACAAAACTTGAAAATTCAAAAGGCTTATCTAGTCTCATGTACGAATTCAAGACTATCAGATATCAAAGCCGCTGCTGATGTCATCAAAGGTCATAAAGTTGCTCCTGGTGTCGAATTCTACATCGCTGCTGCTTCAAGTAACGTTCAAAAAGATGCCCAGGACACAGGTGCTTGGGATACTCTGTTAGACGCTGGTGCAATCCCATTACCTGCTGGTTGTGGTCCTTGTATTGGGCTTGGTACTGGGTTGTTAAAAGAAGGTGAAATCGGCATCAGTGCCACAAATAGAAACTTTAAAGGTAGAATGGGGTCCAAAGATGCATTGGCCTATTTAGCCTCTCCTGAAGTTGTTGCTGCAAGTGCTGTATTGGGTAAGATTGGTGGACCTGAAGAAATTGATGGATCTCCAGTTAATGGATCTAAAGGTATCTTAAAATCCATTCAAATTCCATCAAAACCAACTGAAGAGGCATCAGAAACCACCGTTGTAGAGGATTCAGTCGTTCCAGGAGTGGAAGTTTTAGATGGATTCCCAAAATCCATTCAAGGGGAGCTAATCCTATGTGATGCTGATAACATCAACACTGATGGGATTTATCCAGGTAAATACACCTATCAAGATGACGTTTCAAGAGAAAAAATGGCTGAGGTTTGTATGGAGAATTATGATTCTGAATTTGGTTCAAAGACCAAAGCTGGTGATATCATAATATCAGGTTTCAATTTCGGTACGGGGTCTTCAAGAGAACAAGCGGCAACTGCCATCTTGGCTCGTGATATGAAACTAATCGTTGCTGGTTCATTTGGTAATATCTTTGCAAGAAACAGTATTAACAATGCCTTGTTGTTTTTAGAAATCCCAGATCTGATCAACATGTTGAGAGCAAAATACAAAGATGCTCCAAAGGAACTAACGAGAAGAACCGGTTGGTTTTTAACTTGGGATGTTGAAACTGCAACTGTTAGTGTCAAAGATTCTAATGATAAAGTTGTATTGAAACAGAAAGTGGGCGAATTAGGTACTAATCTACAAGAGATTATTGTTAAAGGTGGGTTAGAAGGTTGGGTTAAAGCTCAACTTGATGAATAAATGATGTAAATAGACAACAAATAATGTACTACATCTGTATAACATTTCCTTTTGTATTTTAACCTAATGTACAAGTCATAACTATTTAATAAAAACTACAACAATGATGGGATTTCCTTCACCACATCATCAAAGTTTTCACGATACTCTTCAGCTTTACTTTCATTCTTCCCCTTCTTACCACCACCTGGGACGATAAACACAACAGAGGTTGGTCTCTTTGTAGCACCAGCCGATCCAAGATCTTCCTTTGATGGTATAAATATAAATGGAACTGAACTATCTTCACATAAAACTGGAATATGAGAAATAACATCAGGTGGAGAAATATCACCAGCAATGACGACCAAACCCTTTTCACCCTTTCTCAAAGCCTTGACGACTTCCTTGACACCTCTTTTAACATGTTTGGCCTTTGATGCCTTTTTAACTGTTTTTAAAACTTTTTTATTTAGTTTCTTTGAGGCTAATGGTTTGGCAAATGGTAAGACAGCTGGAAGT
This sequence comes from Taiozyma peoriensis, assembly GCA_030574875.1. NCBI lineage: Eukaryota > Fungi > Ascomycota > Saccharomycetes > Phaffomycetales > Wickerhamomycetaceae > Taiozyma > Taiozyma peoriensis. Next base: position 9,084 of record JAJMFM010000062.1, read on the forward strand.
CTTTTCTCGTAGTTGTCCAACTCGGTGGTTTCCTCTTTGGAAGATGTTGATTTTTCTTTCTTAGCCATTGTGACAGTTCTTGGATGTTTGAATACAAAACTATTTCTGATTCTTCTTCTTCAAAGTCTTTACTTTTTAGTAGCTTTTGAGATGAGCTTTGAATTTTTTTTTTTTTTTCTTGATGTGAAAAATTTTGTTTACCCGCAACGAAAAAAAAAAAGTCCAAAGGAAGTCTTGAAAATTTGGAAAATTATTGACCACACAAACAATTGAATAGTTTCAAAGAGTACTAAAGAAAGTTAAAGAAGTGATCTGAAAAGAACTATCAATTCATTCGGCGTATTCAAATGCTCAATAAACTGCTGCATACACAGGGCGTACGTGCTTTTTCCACCACCGCTAGCGCTTCTGGTAAAGTTGGTCATAATTCAATAAAACCAATTCACCATAGAGTTAAAATTGATAAATCAAAGCTTTCTCCAAGATTTCCTGGTTTAAAATATTCCAAATTAGACATTAGAAGTCCTGCCTATAAACCAATTGCCACATATCAAGATCGTGTCCAAGAGTACTATAACAACACTTTGACTTCTGATCTTTTACTTATAAATGCTCAACACAATGAACCAAGACAAGTTGGTAAGAAGAAAAGAGAATGGGATGGTTCTTCACCTTTCCATTTAAATCGTCCTTTGAGGAAACCTCAAGGTTCAGCAGCTGAAACCCCAGATATCAAACCTCATAATCATAAAAACATTCCAAAAATTGAAAGCATACATATAAACTGTTACGTTAAAGACGCTAAAGATAACGTAAACCATGCAATTTCTGCATTGGTTCAACTACAACAAATCACTGGTGCAAAGCCAAAACCAATCTATTCCAAGACCAATGTTATCCATTGGAGGGTTCGTGCAGGTTATCAAATGGGTGCTCGTGTGACGTTGAAAGGTAAAGTGTTGAACCAATTTTTGGCAACATTATCAGAAGTTGTATTTCCAAGAATTCGTGAGTTTAAAGGTGTTTCAAATAGATCTGGAGATGGATTTGGTAACCTACAATTTGGTTTAACTCCTTATGATATCAAATACTTCCCAGAAATTGAATCAAATCAAGATTTATGGCCGAAAACTTATGGTTTGCATTTAAACTTTGTAACTTCTGCTCAAACTGATTTTGAAGCAAGAACTTTGTTAAGTGCTTATGGTATCCCATTCCATGGAACTGAAAAGCATGTTAAACCTGAAAATATTCAATACTAGAAGTATAGAGAAAAGATCCTGTATATATTCAATCTTTTAATAAAACCTAACGAATTCTACAATCCATGTTAAAATACGACATTGTTATTTTCATTTTTTTTTCCCCCTTTTCTAATGTTTTCTTTTTTTCAACTTTGATCATTACAACTTCTTTGAGAGTTTTAAACATGTTCAATTTTACCTTTGTTATTCTTACGTGCTATAGCAGCAACTTTATCACCCAATGATAATGCTAACCCTTGTCCTTTAGAACGTATTCTAACATGTCCAACAATAGGACCATCTGTTTGCTTCTCAATACACAAGTTGGCTAAAGCATCTTCACCAAATGATGATTTTGAGTATAAATTAGCACTTAAAAATTGACATTCTTCACCAATAACTGCACCTGGTGTTAGATTTGCCATATTAGTACCTTTTAACAGTTCATCAAAGTATTCTTTTAAACTAGATAGATTAGACTTAACGACAATCTTATTTTCCCATTCAAATTTATTCCACATTGTACGAAATTTACTTTCTGAACATTTAGCTGGTTTGATATAATCCATTATATCAACATGAACATCGTTTAAAATGACAATCTTACTTTCAAATCCATGAGCACCGGCATAAACGATATTACCAAAGATAACACCAGTATCTGCTGAGGTAACTTTAACTGTAGTTTGAACTTTGAAAAATCCATGTGGTGGAATGTTTTGTGTGATTGGCTTATCTAAAACTTTTAAATCACCCAAAGTTGCAAACTCAACGTGTAAATTACGTAAAGTTTCAGTGGTTTGATTAACTAATAGCACATCTAAAACAACATCAAACTGTTGAACTTTAACATAAGCTTCAGCATAAACTGGATCTGAAAACCCAGTCAATTGTGTTATCTTGTTCAATCTTGAAGATAAATCTTCTTCAACTTTAACCCCTGTTGCTGCAGTTAAATCTTCTTCGATGGTATCAGATGGATCAGCTTTACCAAACTGCCTAAATTGAATTAAATCATCAACTTGTTGTAGATTCTTTTGTAATTCATCAGCATCCTTTTGTGCCCTCTTCTTATCTTCAGCTGCAACTTGAACTTTATAAGCATCTCTAGTGGCTTCTAAAAATGCAACTTCTAATAGTCTATTCTCTTTACCTTCTAAAATATAGGTGATTGCAGTGAAAATTCTTTCTGCAGAATCTTCGTCAATTTGTTGTGCAACATATGATGTTTTCCCAACTCTTAATATACTAACCAAGATTAATAAACCTTCAGCTTTTAAAGCATTCAACACTTTAACGTCTTTAGAAACTTCTTCAAATCTTAAAATCAATTTAACAAAAGTTGAAGCCAAAACAGCCGATGTATAAAATTCTCCATCAATAATGAATTGACGTAATGGGGGTCTTGTTACTTCCTTCTTATCTTCCTTCTTAGTGGTTAAAGCAGTCTCAGTAGCATAAGTACCATCTGGTAAGACAATTGGCTTGGTGCTTGATCCATTAATTTTGTGCTCTGAACCTTCTTCAGTTTCTTCATCATTTAAATCACCACGATGCTTTCTTTCAGACTGTATAATTGGAACTTCACCAACACTTGAACGGATATGTTTCCAAGCTAAATGAATATCTTTTTCATCCAAGGAGTATTCACCAACAATCCATAATGCACCACGGAAAACCTTGCCACTTCTAATGTTATCTAAAGATTTCAACAGACGTTTGATAATTGAGCTTCTTAGATCCGGGAATTTCTCCACAACTTCTTTTATGAACGATAAAATATCAGTGGCAGAGGTTGTTGACAGATCAGGTAAGAAATCTAATAATAGATCAACAACACTAGCAGCAACTTGAGCAAAGTTAATGGCTGTTTGATGAATAGCAGAGATTAACAGTTGACGATATTCAACTGACTTATCAGCATCTGAATCGACAGTTTTTTGCAACTCTTTTTTAAATAATTTTAAAACTTCATCAACATTACGACTTGAAATTAGTTGTAATGAAATTTCAATGGCTCTTTTTCTAATATCAACATCTGGAGATGATAAGATTCTTAAAATATCCAAAATTGAATCTTCTAAAACACCAGGACTGCTTTTATGAATATCAGAAATTCTTTCTAAGGCAATCAACTTGACATTGTTGTCACTCTCTTTGATAGCCAATTCAATGAACTTGTTGGCAGCTAAACTAACAAATGATGGGTTACTGGTCAACACAGTCAAGGTATTGGCGGCTTCGTAGACAACTGCATTTGATGATGAATCCAGCAATTCAGATAATAGATTAATATACCTCGTTTTCAACTCTGTAGCTTTATCCTTTCTTATGAATTCAATGAATGCCAATTGTAACAATGAATCAAGTGTACTTAAAGAGGCAATGTTTTCTTGAATATAACGCAATGCAGCTTCTCTATCCAAATTTCCAAGACTGATAAAGGCATTTCTCTTACAAGTTGGATCAGTCTCTGTGATTAAGAAATCATTAATAATTTCTGGTGCATCAGGAATCAAATGGTCTGAAACTTGATAAATTGAATAGATGGCAAAAATAGCAAATTTACGAACATAAGCATGACGATGTTCTAGACAAGCTCTTGTAGATGGGACCAGCTGTTCTAGTAGTTCAGGTTCGTGTAGTTTGGTTAAGAATCTTAAAGTATTACCACGAATATATTCATTTGGATGTTGTAAATCCTTTTGGATTGCATTACAAACTAGAATCATTTCTTGTTTCAACTTACCATCTGAATCTAATTTTTGAACAATCTCCCAGTAAAAGTATAGTAATTTCTTCAACTCTTTACTTCTAGAAGGCATAACATATCTGATGACATGCATCAAAAGTTCAGGCATTGGGTTACCGTCTAACATGGCAATCAATATTTGTTTCATAGCGTCTATTTTTGATTCATCTCTGTTCTTCTCCAACAAGGCTTTGAACTCAGAGACTGAGACTTTACCTGCTGGATTAGGATCATACACTAGTGTGTATGCAACGTCAGCCATTGTTTTTCCAATTGGTGATTGCAATAGCCGTTTGAAGTGGAAAATTGATTCTTATAACAATTTATAGGGTGAATAGCACAAAACACGAACTGGGATTGTAAAATTAACACGCTCAAATTCAGTAGACAAACCAAGACTTCAATATAGACAATGAATGAAACAACCAGCAAATCTGTATCAAGAATAATCAACGAGAAAATTGGGCTTAGATAGGCAATCGTTGTTGTTAGGTGTACAAAGCTTCAGAGATTATTAAGGTTCACTCACTTTTTTGTCAATTTCGTTCTTTGAATTTATTTGATCCACCAGTTCGTTTTCCGTTTGTTGTTCTTTTTCTCGAAAATCCAAAAAAAAAAAAATTGAAAATCAGAATCAAAACCAGGAAGATCCTTGACTTCCTAAAACAGAAATTAAGCAATCTACAACTCGAAACTACAAAGTAGATCTCTACTAACAACAAATAAATTTTGCGCAAAAAACAGCAAGTGAAGCATTGAATACACAAAAATCATCAATCACTATCCATATCAGGATTGGCAATGTATAACGTCATTCTTTGCTTTGGCTTGTCCCCAGACTCTAGAATTGTACCTGTTCTTCCAAGTGATATCTGAGGCAAAATCTTCTCAGCACCTATCAGTGTCCCGGATCTTGTGATAGATGATGAGGTGGTGTTAGATCTACTATTACCATTGTTCGTTGTGCCATTGTGAGGAACCCCAGTCGAGCTTGATGATGTGTCCGTATCTCTTTGACCTGGTGACGAAAAGCTCACAAATGATTGAATAGGTGAACCAATGAAGGAGGATCCAGTCTTGAACCTTTCCAACTCGGATGACTCTCTCTTCTCAGAGCTATCTGCTGTAGTGCTAGCTGCCGTGGTGTCGTCATCTTCATCAACTTCTGAGGCCAATAAACGTGGTTTGATTTTCCCATGTTTCAAGTCAATCTTCTTCGAGATCATGTTTTTTCTATATGCAGCTTTGTTAGTCGACGTCTTGCTGTAGTCGACCTCTGAAATACCAATAGGCAAACCCCATTTACTAGCAGGAACTTCGCTATATGAAGTGCCTGCACCAATCCTTAAACTTTCAACATAGCTTGATTTCATAGGAATATGCTCAACTGCACGATTGCGCGAAGTTCCATTAGTTGGTAACGAACTGTCCTCTTGAATGGAATCGTAAACTTTCGGTATTGGGGCACTTACCGAAGCACTTCTTGCAACTCTTGTAGCATTAAGAGGGGCTTCATTCAGTGGTGGAGGTCTTCTAGATTTGCCGTGGTATTGCTGGCCAATGTAAGCAACTGGCGCAACTTTCTCATCACGCCTATCGTATACTAGACCTTTGTTAGGTGATTCAATTGGAGAAGAGTCTTGAGAAGAAGTTGAAGGAAACTGTGATGTTAAACCCAATGAAAAAGGTGGTTGACTAGGTAGTGAAGCCAAATCGATATCACTTACATTTTGGTTTGTTGTACGGTAGGTTGTTGGAATCACAGGAGAGTGTTCAATGTTGAATCCACCATCCCTTGGTGATTTAGCAGTGAAACTTAAGGCGTCATTAGAATCATCATCACCGTTACTATAACGTCCACTAGAATTTAAATTTAAATCTTCTTGATGAATGACACTATAGTTTATATCCTCCAGTTGATTAGCATCAAATGATACTTGATCTTCATCACTTTCCAAATTGTTACCATCGTTGACAACATGGAAAGTCCTGGTCGGTTCTTGTACGTTTTGTCTGGAGCTGTAGCCTGATTCGGCATCATTCAAAGAGGAAGATGCTAATGAATCATTGTTGGTGACATGTAGTTGTCTTGCACCGGAATGAACTGCTGAAGATGGATTAAAACTGTACTGCGATTCACGATCCCTATCTGTTGAGAGACTGTCACGCTTTGACGAAGATTCAATTTGCACTTCATCCAAGTGATACTCATTTGTTGGATTAATATGGGGTTGACTTTGCAAAGAACGACCTATTGAAGAGTTTTGGTCGCTTGAAAGTTCATGGTGGATGTCCTGTAACGAATTAGATCTTGGAATATTGAATGAATTAGAATGTTCCTGATGAGATACACTGTCAACATCGTCCTCATTGTCATCATCAAACTTTGAATGTGGAGCATGATCTAACGTTTCATCAGCTTCGTAAGGATATGCATGTGTGCTTCCAATTTCACTTTGAGCAACAGAGGTTGGAGATGGCTCAAAATTTATCTCAGATTTTAATGAACTGGTACGCTGTGATGATCCAATTTCAGTATCACCGTTTAAAAGTCCTTTGTTGTAAGGAGATTGGCTTGGATCAGCTTGAAAGCTTTCTGACTGATCATTGCTGAAATTTTCATCTGATGAGTCGTTAAATAAAGAGTTTCTATCCTCATTCAAAGTCTCCAAGATATCCTGTTCACTCAAATTTGTGATAGCCAACTTCTTTGGTTTTTCTATTTCAATCTCATCTTCACTTTCAAATTCCTCTGTACCATCTAGTAACGTCTTTTGATAATCAGACAAGTAGCCCTGATTAGTTTTCAAAGGAGAGATTGGAGAGACCTCATAATATTCATTCGTAACATGAGATCCAATATTTGGTTGAAACTTATCAATATCCCTCATCAATTCATCAGAAAGAGAAAGCTTTTTTTCATGTCCCCTTTCCGGATCAATGGTATTATTATAAGTATTACCACTGTTAGGCCGTGGAGAAGTGTACAGGTTACTCATTGTTATTTCTGGCGATTTGATACCAACAGTTGACACAGAACTTGAAGCCTTTTTATGAAAGTTCAGTGGTCTAACTTCAATGGAAGAATCGCTGTCATCAGATTCAATCTCATCATTACTTGGTATTTGATCGTTTCTATTAGGAACTAGAGCTCGTGGAGTAGTTGGCGTTACGTTGATGCTTTTGTTGGATGATTGGAATGAGTCCACTGATCTACTAGCAAGATTATCATCTTGTGCATCGAAAAACTCTGATAATTGGGAGATTGGTCTTGTAGGTTGATTTGTAGCTATAGTTGGCGCCTTGAAATCGTCTGTTAACAGAATATCCTCTTTAGAATATGAGTTTTTAGAGGTTGTATGCTCCGTCGATGCTTTGCTCTCTTCATCTTTTGGAGGTGGGAAGTTGAAAGTACCAGGGAGAACACTGGAATCTCCAATTGATGAAACCTCAGAAGAATCTTGGTTCTTATCAGCATTATCTGTAAGTGGAGATGGTGGAAAGTTAAATCTAGATGTGTCGTTATCCGTCTCCAGTTTATTATCAGATTGTTGTATTGTACGATTGGTAAACTCAAAGTCCTCATCATTGACATCCCTTTGTTGAGATTTCGATGATTGTTTATTCGTCAAGGACGAACTTTCAACCTCGTCACTAGTATTATTCTCTTCACGAGCGGCGCTAGAGTTTATATGGTCATTTTTATCGTCAATAGATAGTGCTGAAACGGACTCTTTAATTTCGTCCTCAGGTTCAATTTCACCAATGTTATTTATAGATATGTGCGGAATTTCCACCTGGTTAAAAGGTTTGGATGATAATGGGTGTTGATGTTGGGTTTGGATAGCGTCAGATGAAGCGTTTGCACTTGACACTAGTGATCTCTCAGTGGATATTGGCTCACTGACAACTGATGTCAACGCGTCTTTACTACCACCATAATTACTGCTTGCCACGTCTGACCTCGTAATTGAATCTGATGATGCGTTTTCTTGAATACCATTTTGGAACGCAGGTGGTGGTCTCTTTCTTGCTGGGGCAGCCTTTTTAGTGAGCGAGACACTTCTACCTTGAATTGTCACTGGTGGTGCAAAGTATTTGGAGTTATAATCAGGAACTGGAGGTAGGTCACCTATAATGTCCAGATTAGAGTTTGGTAGATCTGATCTCTTGATCACATCATCTTTTCTTTTGGATTTGAGAGGTGATGATTGATTCGTTGAATAAGGTTGACGTGGTATTTCAGAACTTTTCTTCCTTATGGGACTTGAATGACTTTGTGGAAGAAATGATGACGAAGATGTCTGCGCTGAATGCGTCGAGGGAGGGCCTTGTGGTTTGGACGAAGCCGATGATTGTTTGGATGAAGCTTGTGGCTTTGGGGATAAGGTAGGATTTAAAGAGCGTTGATTTGAAGTGGTATCAAAAGGGCTAGGAGATGCAGCTGGTTTCTTCGTCTGATCTAAGGGCGATTTTTTCCTATTAACCACTTCAAACTTTGACTCTTGTTTAGTGGAAAAGAAGGGAAAAAGCATTGATCTTCTATTCTCACTCATCTTTGTAATGAGCAAGTTGCTCTTATATGAACTAATAAAGACCTTTGAGAAGCAAAATAAGAAGCAAAAAAAAATTTATTCAAGTATGAGCAAGTGGACCAATGGCAGAAAGAAGTGGAATAAGAGTTCAAAGACTAAGCTCTCCTTTTGTATCAAATATATATGTCAAAATAAAGGCTTATGTTTCTTTTGTTTATCTATATGCTATTTTTTATTATGGCAGAAAATTTCCGTTCCTGAAATTGTTTTTTTTTTCGTTATAATTTATGACATAATCGAATTTAGGTATTAATTTAAGACTTGTTTAACTACTGAAAAGTATTTAATTATTGAATGGGATATATATCTGACCTTCTAAGTATATTATACACTATCCTAGTATTACTTTGAGATATTGCAATGCTATGAGGTTTGACTCTGGTAGTCCAGTTACTAGGACTCTTTTATATGGGTGTTCATTTATTTGAACCTCAAGATCTTCAATAACGACATTACTATTTGATTTAGCTCTTATTTCATTCAACTTTGTACCTTCATGGCCCTTAACAGAATCAAGCAGCTCCAATGGGAAGTCTATTCTTTGTTTCAATGCAGTCAGGGTAGTTGATTTCTTCGAACATTCACCCAGTGCTACTTCTAGCTGTTGTTTAGAATGTGCCTTTGGATCGATCTTCACCTTTTGTTGTAATGCTTGATGAGCTTTTAACTGGTCCAACTGTGCTTTAAAGTCTTGAGTCAAATAACTTTCGAATTGCTGTTTAGAACGGTCGAGCAATGCTTGATTTTTGGAAGACCTTACAAAGTCTGGGGATGGGAATTGTAAACCTATTATTGGTATTGTTTCCACTGGTATAAGTGGTAGCTTATGAGGATTGTCATTATCACCAACTGTGAGTTGTATTATTGTCAACAAAGAATTGACCAAAGGTGGGATTTTTCCATTGACATAAACCGATTTGTAATTAGAAACAGGATGAAACACATTTGACGATATATCTAGGTTTGGTATCAATTTTTTCAAATTTGTTTCAACTTTATCATCATATATATAGTTGAAAGGTATCAACAGTGTGAAATGTAAAATTGAATCTATAGTTTGAGTTTCCACTATGTCTTGTAAAAAATAAACAACTTCAATTACTGCAATCAACAAAGACTTGACATTATCAGCACCATCAACGCTGAAATCAATATAGCGATCTACACTGGCGTCAATCTTATCACTCACAAGTATCTCAACCCCTGGTGCTCTCTCCTTTATACCGGAGATGTTGGTAATACCATCTTTCCCTAATAACAAATCACCTTCAGTGTTACAAACCAACAGCTTTACTTGTATCGTATCCTGTTTCTTTATGGTGACTCTCTGTCTCTTTACAGACTTGAATATTAGATCATGTACTTTACTGCGAATTGAAGACTTTGACTCTGCTGGTTTATAAGTATCCCTTTGCTGGTGTGGTTGATGAGTAGTAGTAATAGTAGTTGGTGGAATTGGCGGTAGACTTGATGTAGCGATGATGGATGATTCGGACTTGGACTTCTTTATCGATTGAGCTTTTGATGTGGCTGAGTTGGTGGGTGCCCTGGTTCTCTTCTTTGGTGGCATGGCTCGTCCTATTGTCAGTGGTCTTTCCTTTCTCAAACTTCATCTATGTTTAGTTAGGTTGTCATTTATAGATGAGTTTTTTTTTTTTTTTTTTTATTCAGTGAAAGAGAAAAATTCATAATGAGAACTGATGATAAATTATATCAAATAGAGTAGAAAATCAATTGCAATTAAAACCAGCTCATATTTTCGGTGATTAGTTCTCTGTTTATTTTATTCCATCTCTGATCCATTTGTATTATACTTGAAGAGACGTATGTTTCTTTTTAAGGGTCGAAAAGAATAATAAAGATGAGATTCTCACCACATAGAACGGTATCAAACACTTCATTTGAAGTCATAGACCCTGGTTACGATTCATTGTCATCATCTGATGATGAGAGCTATGGCCAACAACCAATACAGTGGAATAGCACACCTTCCAAAAACCCCAAGTCATCACCGTTAAAATCACCTTCAAGAAGATATCAATCATCACCATTGCATTATAACTCGTTTACACAGGATGACAACACATCATCCGTTCAAGATTTAGAAGCTGAGGAGCTTTCCAATTTATTGAAAGACCTCAAGTTCAAAGAGAGATATCTGTTGGTGAAACAACATCAGTCTTCACAGCTGCCATCTAGACCTTCAAGCTCAAGACATGCAAGAAAACAATCATTGACCAATTTTTCATCATTTATATCATCTAAATCATCACCTCCCAACACCAATTATGTGAACGAATCACATCAGTTAGAAGAGCTCTCAAACAACATTTTAAATGGATTAAATTCTAGAAGGACCAAACGTGCTCAAGAAGTTGAAATTAGAATCAAACAGATTGAAGAAGAAAAGAGAAGAATCGAACAAGAGAGAATTAGACTTGAAGAAGAACGAAGAAAAAAAGAAGAGGAAGAGCGTAAAAGACTACAAGAAGAGTGCCAAAGAAAATTAGAAGAAGAGAAGAAAAGAGTTGAAACTGAGAGAAAGCTTAAAGAGGAACAGGAACGTGTTCATAAAGAAAATGAATTAAAATTACAAAAGGAAGCCGAGTTAAAGGTCAAAAGGGAACAAGAGGAACTTCTGAAGAAGAAAGAAGAAGATGCCAAAAGACTTCAGCTTCAAAGGGAACAAGAAGCTAAAAAGGATAAAGGTGTTACAAATCTTCAACAAGTTGAAAAGGAATTTTTACAATATAAAAAATTCATTACAGATATTAAGAATGATATTATTCTTAAAGTTAAACAAGATTTACCTACTAAAAATGCAATTTTAAAGCATAAACGTAAAATAAATCCAAAGTTTGGTCAATTGACAAATAGTTTAAATCAACTTTCTAGAATTTCTCAAGAATTGACACAATTAATCAATGAAACAAAGGGTAATGATTTAGCATACAAATGGATATTAAACTTTGTTGCTAAGGCTATAGTATCACAAGCGGAAACAGAAGTTCGTGCTAAATCTAGTTCAGCTTTACCATTAGGTAAATTGACGTTAAATCTTTTATGTGAATTCCCTGAGTTGACTAAATTTTTGTTAGCTAGATTTGTGAAGAAATGTCCATTCATAATTGGTTATACGACAGATATCTCCACTGAGGAAGGTCGTATTAGAATGGGTTGGAAGAAGTTTGAATCAGGTAAATGGGAAACTGACATTAATTATGATGAAAGAATAAGTGGTATGGTGACGTTATACACTGTTATTACTAGACTACCATTATCATCAACATATCATCAATCGCATTCACATCCATTACCTTTATCAAAGAGTTGGCAATACATAGCGAGACTACTGAACCAACCGGTTGAATTGTTGACTAATACTCATTATATAGTGGCTAGTTCATGGTGGGATAGTTGTGCATTTGAGATAAAGGGGAATTATGGTAGACAAGGTGTCAAGCTAATGAATCTGTTATGGAATGATTGGTGTAATTTAGTTGAAGATAGAGGTTTTGCTGGTTCAAAGACCTTAAGAGCCATCGGTGAAGATTGGAGTACAACTGGTGCCGTTAAACGATTTGATGAGATGGAGCCATGAATCAGGCTGCATCTTTAGATACATTTATATAGTAATATTTAGTTATAGCATTTAGTGAGCTTATTAATGGCATAATGTAGAGACGGATTTCAACTGTTAAATGAATTGTATCTTAGCATACTTAAATACAAAACAAACATGGCCATCATTTTATCATTGTCTTCAACTGTTTGCAATCTCTGATTGAACCCAACTCTCTTTTGTAGGCCTCGGACCAAATTACTGCGTGGAAAAATAGTGTTTAGCAGCGGTGGGCCACCCCGAGCACAAAAAGCTCTCTCTAGCCGGAAATAGCTTCAGGCTAAATTTATTATGGCGCTGATGATCTCAGAAAATCTGAACTTAAGTAAGCCATACTTTGCAAATTATCTATAAACATGTATTATGACTTATCTATAATTTTTGACTAGTTCTCAAATCTTCAACATATTCAATAGACTTGTGAACAAGAGTTACATCATATATACTATCATCAAGATGACTAGACCAGATATCGCAATTCCATCATATCCGCAAGCACCATTCCCAATAACCGAATCAAACATTAAAATCATATCCGGGTTTGGTAGAGGTTCAGCTGAATTAGGTATACCAACTGCCAATGTATCAGTGGATAAATTATCGAAAACAACAGAATTAGATCCAGGTGTCTATTTTGGGTTTGTTAAAATTTCAAAAAATCCAGATTTTGATCAAGTTGAAGTTAAACAAAGAGAAAATGGTAATGAAGTTGATTATAAATATGGGTTAGAATTAGAAGATGGGAAAGATATAAATGTAGTATTACCACAAGTGATGTCAATAGGATGGAATCCATTCTATGGCAATAAGGCAAAAGCAGTGGAATTACATATAATACATGAATTTCCTACAACTTTTTATGGTGCTATTGTGACATTTAATATTTTAGGTTATATTAGACCTGAGTTAAACTATACTACAAAAGAAGCACTAATCAGAGATATTCAAACTGATATTGAAATTAGTTTGAAAACTTTGGAAACTCCTGAATATGCCAAGTATAAAGATCAGTTTTGATGACTAGTTGTGAGATAATATAGAGAGTTATATATATATATATTTAGTTGAATAGAACAAGGATATCCTTATTTCATACGTAAGAATTTAATATTACTTTTATCTATATTTGTTTATAAAAAGATTATACAAACTAAATGTCTTTCTTGTCTTCATCTCTTTGATTTGAACCGGAAAACATATCAGCTAAAATAGCATAAGTAACTTTAAGCATTCTTGAAAACCAGTACAAGTTTAAAAGATTCAAAGTTGCATTTCCTGCGAAAATGACACTAGCATATACAACATTAAATCTTGGATCTTCATATGCATAGTAAATATCAGTGAATAACAAAAGTGCTTGATACCAACCATAACAAATTCTAACAAAGAAAAAAATGAGAAGAAGGATTGCATTATTGATTAATTGGAACGTTGAAGAGAACAAATTTGGAAATTTTAAACCAAACCATCTTAGATTTAGAAATGGTGTTGACACTTCGAATAATATAAATATTGGAGCATAAAACGTAATAAATGGTGTTAATCCAATGAAAAACACCGAAGCTGAAACAACTCCATGAATTAGAAATCCAACACCGAAATACTGAACATAAACCAATGAAATGAATGCATCCCACAAGAAATAAGCCAATGCCAAAGTGGTTAAAAACCCTGTATATGGGGTATAACCAAAGACTCTATCTTCAATTAAATGAGGCGTATTGAATCCAGGTATGATCAAGAATAAAATCAAAACACTTTGTACCATAGAAACAACATGAATGTTAAAGTCAATTTTAGTCTTTTTGTTTAAAGTCTTGAATGTATTTTTGAAAATTAATGGTGAAACAATCGATGATACAACAAAGATTGCATGGTATGCTAATATGACTGCAATGAGTTCATGGATATGGTTGTCCAAAGTGGAATGCTTGTAAAGTGGCTTTACATATTCATCGACATATGGAAGCTTGAAATTTGCAACTGGATCATGGTATTGTGGAGTGGTGAGAAACGTAATAACGTCCGTGTAAAGAGAGCTCATAATTGTGTGCTTAAAAAAAGGTTGGAGAGTGAAATGAATGTGCAAATACAGGGAAGCCAGTTAAAAGCAGCACCAACTACCAAAAACCTATTTCAACAGGGAATGTGTCCAAGTGGCTACTTCAATTCCTATTTGGTTGATGTCTCTCTATTTAAAACTCAGAACCATGTTCAAAACTCGTTTTAAATGTAATCAATTGAGAATTTCACGGCTAATTGAGTTGTTTTCCTCTCCATTTGGATTTGAATTTCGTCTTTTTTCCCATTTTGGTATTGTTTTAGTTCTTTTCGCCTTTTTTGGCGTTGTTTATTCGTGAAATGCCACAAGATAGCCTGATCGGGTAACAGAGCTAATCTGATATCATCAAATTTCATGAACATGCAGCACAATTACTTTATTGGGAAACACTTCTGAAAAAGTTGATTTCAATTGTCATTCATACTTCCTAAATAGGTAATCTCACGAAAACATTGCCTCGAAATTGCGAAAAATTTAGTATACTACGGTTGCCAATGCAATCTTTGTTCTTAATGCCTATTATGCTAAATCTAATATACATAATCAAATTGTCGTTTGACATATTTAGTGAAGAAAAAAATGCTAAGAGATATCAAGTATTATGAAATTGCCATGAAATTTTAGTTTTAGTTGCTTTCTTGTTTTTAGATCAATGTATAACTATATGTGTTAAAGCATTTGAAGACCATTCATTAAATCATTGTAGTTGCTTAAAACAAATGTCCAACAGAAGAGCTGGACTTAAATCGAGTTCATCATGGCTTGCTTCAAAGTTGCTCCCGTCTCAAATAATGGATGTTAAAACCCTTAAATGGACCCTGATTACAATTATCACAATTATAGTTTATTCATCCACATTTCTCAACTACTACTCAATGAAATCACAAGTGGTGGAATTGTTAGACACTTATAGCGTCGTACCCACTCCTCAAAACCTAGGTCTCAAGAAAAGAGATGACATCAACACAGTATCACCTACATCAGAAGCAGAATGCAACATATCAAATTTTACGACGAACAAAGATATCTGCCATTACATAAACTCAGAGTGTGACAGTTCCAAATATCACATATCGTTGATTTACTACTGTTCAAATTCAAACGAGTACAAATTCCTACTAGTACTATCGATCTTTGTTCTCATCATAATAACTTTTATAACGTTTGGTGTTATCACATCTAATTACCTTTACCCAAACTTAGATTCCCTTTCAAAACATTTAAAGATATCCAAAAGAATCAGTGGTTTAACTCTATTGGCATTGGGGAATTCAACTCCAGATATCTTTAGTACGTATAATGCCATGTCATCCAATTCTGCCAATTTGGCAATCGGTGAACTTATAGGTTCTGCTAATTTTGTAATATGTTTTGTCATTGGTGCCATGGGGTTGATAAGGCCATTCAATGTTAATAAAACTGAATTTTTGAAAGATTTGGTATTCTTTGCTATATTAATATCACTTAGTTTTAAATTCTTATACGATGGGAGGTTGAAAAATTGGGAATGTATTATAATGATTGTACTGTATTTCATCTATGTGATCTATTTGATCGTATATACAAATGAAGGAAGTTTAGTTGCAAGCGTTGAAGATTTAGAGAATCAAGTTGAAAATGAAAGAAGTCCACTATTAGGAACCTCTATAAGGTCACTTTCTCCGGCTATTGACTCCCTTGATGACAACAAATTGAGAGGATTACAAAGATTAAGTCTGTACAATGTTGTCCAGATCTGGAATGAAGGTTCTGATGGTTTGCATATTGGTGAAGGGTTGAAGACTTCAAGAAGCACAGATGATATTGTAGGACCTACTAGCTTGAGTGTACCTGACTTGAGACCAAATGGGAAGCCAAAAGCAGCATCAAGTGATGTTATTCCAACCTTAAAAATTGATGATGCTGATACCTCAATTCCATTATATGGTGGAACTATACAAAACACTCAACACAAGATAATAGCTCCAAGATCACAAAGGACAAATATACCACCAATCATAGTGGAAGAAGAGTTTAATGAACCTGAAGAAAGACCCATACTTTCAATAAACACAGACATTTCCGATAATCACCTTAATATCTCTCCTACGAAGGCTAAAAGCCCATTATCATCATACAGAGTGTCCTTTTCAACTAGAAACATATCAAACTTTGTGTTATCTCCATATACGACAGATAACTACAAATCATTTTTCAGCATTTTAACATTACCATTGACAGTGGCATTCAACCTCTTGATACCAACGTACTATGGTGAATACCTTGATTTTAAACCATTATCATCATCTGCATCATTTTCATCATTTTCATCTGCGATTAAATTCGAAGAGGGATTGCAACTCACAGAATTGATATTCCATTTTCAAACGTTCGCATCACCACTCATCTTTCAACTGATTCAATTCAACGATTCAATTACTCTACCCAAAACCTTACTTGTATCAACAGTATTGACATTGTTGTCATTTATCGTTCCCAACAAGTACGCTATCCCAATCGTTGGATTTATCTTTTCAATTTTAACAATCATAACAACTTCATCTCATCTTATCAAGATTTTACAAAACGTTGGACTAATCTTTAAAATTTCAGAAAGTTTATTAGGATTGACAATATTGGCAATAGGGAATTCCATTGGTGATTTAATTTCAAACATAACATTCGCAGAACTTGGTCTGAGTGTTATTGGATTAAATGCATGTTTTGGATCTCCATTGTTATACATTCTATTTGGGATAGGTATCAATGGTTTGATAGTCAACAATTTGAGACATTCCAATACTGGTGGAGGAGTTGAAAATTGGCTTGAAAGATGTATGGATATAGATATTGATTTGAATTTTAAGATCAGTGGTATTGCACTGTTGGTTATGTTGGTTTTTTACATTGTTGTATTACCATGGAATGGGTGGTTGCTAGATAGAAGAATTGGAGCAGTTGGTTGTCTTTGGTGGTGTTTTATTACCGGGCTTAATGTTATTTTAGAAATAAGAAAAGATTGATAGAAATTCTTATTACGATAATATAAGAGAAGTTTTAAATATACAACTTTCAAAGATCTGAGTGTATGTATTCTATAAATGGTTATGCATGTGAATCAACCTAAAGATTATTCTATGTGGGTATATGTGTATGCTAAATTGCACTCAGTGTTTAATGGATCTAGAATGAAAACTGCTCAATCAACAGGTTAATTTCAAGGTTTTGATTTTGTTGATTCAACTCTCTACTGAAATTTTTACAAACCTCCATCAAAGCAGCTGGACCACATCCGAAAACATTCAACTTCTCCATGTCAGTATCTTCATTATCGTTGTTATTTAGCGAATCATACAAGAGCTGTTTGACATCTGGTCTTCCCTTTTCCTTCGTACTCCAAAGAATAACATTATTGGCATTTTGAAGGTGTTTAAAATGATGGAACTCTAATACTTTTGAATCTCTTAATATCCAAACTAAAGATATTTTGAAATGATGGGAGTAATGATATAGTAGTGGAAGTACGAATGATATTCCTGATCCTCCGGCAACAAGTAATATTCTTTCTTTAGGATTGGGTAGAATTAAGGATGAGCTATCTGATGATAATGATGAGAATGAATTTTGGTTTGAGTATCGTTGGACTGTAGTGTGAGACTTCGACGATGATGATGAGGGTTTTTTGGAAGTTTGCTGCTGTTGTTTGTTTGAAACTAAGGGAGAAAACTCTGTAAATTCTACACTTTCTGTTGATGATAATGCCTTGGTTGTTGGGAGATGCAGATCGCTAAGCCCATACGGACCATTGACCAAACAAGTTAACATTTGATTTGGATGAGTTAAAGCATAGTTGTATAAACTATTGGTGAAACCTTTATGGATCTTGATGGTTAGGATTATCTTATCAGAAGTTGGAGATGAAGCTATAGTAAAAGGATGTGATTGAAATAATAAGATTTGTGGGATTGTAATAAATATATGGTTTGATAAATTCCATTCAATTTCAAATCTTTTGAATAGTATACGATTGATAGTTTTTTTAAATAATGATAGATTACGTATTGATGGATCAATCTCTAAAATCATCAAATCATTAAAATCCGGTTGAATGATAACTTTACATTCTAATAACCAAATTTTCCAAATGATTCTAACCAATCTATCAAAGATCAAAGAACCACCAACCAAAATAACAAATGGTTTACAAACATAATGATGATGATAAAAAACTGGTAAAAAGATAACAAAGCTTAACAAATGCACATAGTAAAAAATTTCATAAAAATTTCGCCTTATAATTGAACTTGAAGTTATTGATATTAACAAAAAGGCAAAAAGACAAATACAACCAGTTTGTGATTTGATTGAATTGAGTAGATAACCATTACTTAAACAATATGCAAATGCCATGGAATGGATCGAAGCTGTCAGAACGACAAGAATCCCTATGAACTTATGGTAAACTATGATTGATTCATAAGAGGTGTTTAATAGATATAATAGTGGACCTGATTTCAATGGGATAAGATATAGTAATGGTAGGTTTGAAACTGATACCAAACCAAACCTTAATGCTAAATTAAATGAATCATCAAATGGTAAATTGTAAAAGATGATGATAAAATTTATTAGATATAACGTTGTTATGGATAAAAAATGAGAATTTTGTTGGAATAGATAAGAAAGTATTGGATTTCCAGGTGTAGATATTAGATAGTTATTAAATCGTTTATGTGTGATGATACGTTTGGGTATGAATTTAAATCTTTTCTGTAGTTGAATCAATATCACACATAGTAATAATGCAATTGATATAAAGTATTGATAGTTCCAAGTGATGCGTTTAGTTAGACCTATATGTTTGTATATAAGATCTCGATCTTTCTTGAATGGATCTGTGTGCCTAAAAGGTGATTCATGTGCCATATCATAGTATATTGATGTATATATATAGTTCTATAACCTTTGGGTGTATGAATTGACCGAGATTGCTATGTGTCAAAGAGCATTAGAAAATTGACATTAGTAAATCTATAGATTTGGAAAAAGTTATACGAATTTCTGAATGTGGCATTTTTTTTGATCTCCAGTATTACTTCGGAGAAACACAAAAAAGAGGTGTCAATTGAGCAAACTGGTGAGTGAAGAAAGAGAGAAAGAGAGAGAGAGATTACAGTTTCATGGGTTGAGTAAAGTGTGATAACTACTGACTGGTTCTTGTTTTGAAATGTCGTTTATTTCATAAATTCCTATTTAATTTAGCCTTATTTAGTGATGTTTTAAACTTTCGACAAAACAAGCTTTTAATCATTTTTATCTTTTCCATCAGCTTTTTTCATGCCCAAGCTGGATCATTTTTGGTCTCTCTTTTTTTAGCGAGCCTCACACGTTCATAACTCAGTAGCCAAGAGCCACACACAACAGTTCAAAGGGAAACAGAAGATTAGAATTAAGCAGCAGATTGATTTAATACTACAATTTAATCATGCTCTGTCTGCTATTGTCTTTTAACTATCATGAATCACTTTAGATCTCGTTTATTTATTGAGTTGATTGAAGACCAGGTTTCTTCAACCCGCGTAATTAACTTTTATCTAACACATGTAGTGATTTTCATGTCTTTTATATCATCTTGAGATTTATCGAATTTTATACCTAGATTGATTCATTCCAGATAATAAGACAATCATTATAAAAATAGTTTCATTAAAGAACAAACTACAATATACACTATCTATGTATTAACCAAATCTCTATGTTCGTACTACTTTTAAAACATCCTTAAACAAATGTACACATCTAAATCTCAAATTTTACCTAATACCTGAACTTTTAATTAACAGATGCTAATAGGCATTTTTATAAGGCATTATTTTAGTTTAAATATCCGGTATTTTTATTCCCTTTGTTTAAAAATGCCCTTTCCCCGGGTCATTCATTTTAAATTCAAAAAGAAAGACTTGATTTTTTTTAAAGGAAGTTTAAAACGGGCAATAATAAATAAAATCCAAAACAGAAGAGGAAAATCTAACTTGTTTGTCTTGTGACGACGATTTTTGTAAATCAATAAATAGATTGTTATACTATATTAATCCTGTGTATTTTGTCTTTTTTTTTATCAACACTCACTATCTTTTATACTTGTTCTTTGGCTATCAGAAAATAACTAAACTCCTTTGTTTGGATCATCCCTTTGCAATAAATTTTAACGTAACTAATTTATTTGTCTTGGATTTGTTATCGCCAATCTATTGATTAAGACAAGGATATAAAATATTATTAGTTACATTACACGTTAATAAATTAAAAAATTACATAAGAGATATACGTGTGGTCTTTGTTTAAATATCTCCATTATCACTTTGTTCAAATATCTTTGCTGTCATCTAAACAAATAGCAACAACACTTTATAAATTTCATATATTGGCCTTACACACTTTACTTTACTGAATATAATAGTCTTTTTCTAATACGATGAATTATTAAACGATTAGTCCTCAACAGAGTATCACAACATCAACACAGCTAAAGAAATTGAGCATTTGTGTCATAACATCAATAGAACTAAAGGAATACATTTTTATTCAGAGTTTAACATGCTGGGAAGACTTTTCAACAAGCGTACTCCAGACCAGGAGAAGTCTATTCCTAATACTCAACATGTCTACAATGGCGGTGGCAGCTATGATTACAATAGTTCAAAACTAGTCAACAACAGTAGTAATCAACATCATCATATGTCAACCCAGAATAAGAACATATCATCATCTCACAGTACCAACTCCAAGAGTTTAAATCCTCCAATACTTAACAATGATATTTATTCAAATGAAGATTTATATTCAAGAACTATATTATATGGTACATCGAATCAACTAACTCATCTACCAACTTATGAGTTCAAATCTTTCAGATTAGTAGTTGTTAAAGATCAAGGTTCTATTGGTCAAAAGGATAACTACAAAGTTTTATACGATACAAATGGTCATGCTTATGATATTGATAACATTACAGATCTATTGCTAGGGAATCCTATTTATCAAGGTACAAACAATAATCTTGATCAATTTAAATTACAAATGTTATCAACAAGTTTTCTTTTAGCCTCTATACAATTCCATTCTCATAGGAAAAGATTTTCAATTGCTTTAATCATCCCCATTCAAATAAATAATTTATCCTCAGAGTTATTATCAAATTATAAAACGATAAAATCACATCTATTACTTTTAAAGCAATCTTTTATCGAAAATCATCTATGCATTAGACAACAAAGCTTCAACGATTTATACATCATATATAAAAGACTTTTCAAATCTTTAAATCAACTCTTGACAACACCAAGACTGTTGATTGGTACAACTTTAAAATTTGAATCTATTTTTTATAACTGGTGTTTTGAATTGAATAATTGGATTGAAATTAAAGATGGAGGATATAAAACTGGTACAAAATTTTTAGCAACTTTACTATCAATAGTATATGATATAAAATCGCAATTAGTGAATGCCGATGATGATGATGATGATGAAATTGTTAGAGTTGTTATAATGGCTGCTAATCCAATAGTGGCTCAAAAGCTTATATTTATTATAAGTGGGATACTACCGTATAATTTGGAATTTGACCTTGCAAAGGAGGAAGAACAAAATTCTTCCTTAAATGGTCAAAAGATAAACATATCAACAGATTGTCAAGAAAATGATGATATACAATCGGTTTCTACCACTCCAACTATAATGACAAACAGAGGTTGGGAAATTCCATTGTCCTCCTCAACGTCAATGAAGAATTTGAATGTTGCCACTACAGCAACTACAACAGCAACAATGCCAATAACTGCCAATGCAACACCTTCGGCAATAAGACAACCAAAACTCAGTTCTTCAAGTTCCATGGCATATCTATCCTCTTCATTAACTTCACATTCTTATAACTCTCCAACAACTTATCTATCAAACTCTTTAACCAGAGGATTTCAACTCTTGACCAATTGGAAAAATTCAGTTGATTCAACTTCATCTTCAAATTCTTCATATCAATCAGGTATCAATAGCAATAACAACGTTGGTAGGACACCATCTCCTGGTGTTACTGACTTTGATGAATATCCTTGGTATGGTTTGACAAATAACAATAGCAACTATAGTACGATTTCATCAAGAGATCAAACTTATCAACATCCACATCATCATCTTCATAGTCATCATCATAATCATCACCATAATCATCATCATCATCTACCAAGAAGTAACTCCTTTTTCGACCTTTCTCCAACTAATCATTTAAAGAGGAAACAATCTTTGCCAAATATACCCAAAGTTGATAGATCTTGTACAACGGTATTTAAAATCGGTAAACATTCTAAATTTCAACAACAAAGCTGGAAAGATGAACTCGAAGAAATCTTAAACGGTTCAATTAAGACCACTATTGAGAAATTTTCAAATACCCATAATGTCATCAGCACAATTATGAAAGTTGAAATTGATGAAGATGATTCACTAAACCCGGTAAAGAGGCCATTACCTACTTTATCAGGTTATAACAATGAGTTTCAACCAAATTTCAATCTTCAAGCTTGTCCAATCTCACAAGATTTAGAAACCAAGATCTTACACAACATGCAAGATGATTTAATATCACATCAAGAATCCAAAACTATCTTGGTTTCATTAAGAGCAAGAGAAATTAGAGAAATAACTTTAACAAAGAAACAGAACTCCTCAACTTTCCATTCATCGACTAGAAAACCATCGTTTTACTCTAGTCTTTCCAATACAATCATACCCACCACCACCACAACTGCAACAACCTCCAACATACCAACTACTGTACCAACGGTTTGTGAATATAAATCTAGTGTTAAAAAACTCTATTATAATTTCAGACCTAGTAAGACTATAAATCCAATCATTGATGAACTGATGAGATCAATATTGAACAAGTTCGGTGAAGGTTTAACCAGTGGGATTGATGAATTAAGTGACAGTTTTGATTCATTAAAACCATATGAAAATCAAAGAGGTTCGATAAGGGTAAAGAAGTTGAAGGATAACAATGAACTTCCTGACGTCTTTGAAGAAGAGTTAGAAGAGGCAGATGAAGAAGTTGATCAAGAGATTGAAATAATCAAACAACTACTAACCAAAATAATAACGACATAGACGAAGGAAGAAAGAAAAAAAAAACACTAGATCAAACAAATCACTACATATTTAATTCTAATAAGTGTGCTTTTTATCGTAGATATTCATTAAGCCTAAATTCACAGCTATAAAAAAGTACCAAGTTAGAAATTTAATCAACTCGACTAAAGCTGCTGTTCAATTAACATTCCATTATTTGGGATTCTACTTTTTAATAACTATCAAATGCTCAAAATCTTTGTTTTAATTTTTACACACACGAAGAAAAAAAAATCCGAATTTTCTGTTTTGTTCAAAATGTATATCGAAAAAAAAAAAAAAAAAAAAATTCGTACTTGCAACTAAAAGAATTGATTTTAGTTTGACTTGAGTACGACTGCTTTTGATTCTTTGTTATACCCAACGCGTGGTTACATTAACTTCATATTTGCTTTTTTTTTTTTGCACCTGAGCGGCCCTAACGAGTTCTCAACATTGTTTTAGTTATTGTCTACGCTTATCAACTGTATTCTATATATAAGCCATGACAGATGTTGATATCTTCTCCAGTGATGAGGAGGACTATGTACCTACCTTAACGAATGAAGAATCTGATACTGAACAACCAGAACCATTGTCACCTTCTGCAGAAGAAGGAGATGAACCAGCATTCACAGAGTCTGAAAAGATTCAATCAAAGAAAAAATTGGATAAACAAACTTTACTAAAAAATCAAGTACCCGAAAGTATATCACTTTTAAGCGATTTAAAAGATAAGACTGAGGAAGCTTTACAAACGTTTATAAATATAGAAGAGTGTACGTATGCCAATAAATCATTAGGAGACTCTGGACAACACGATGATTTCATGCAATGTGTTTGTGTTGAAGATTACGAAGATGGTATCAATTCTGCATGTCTTGATGATGATTGTATTAATAGAGGTACTAAAATCGAATGTGTTAACAATCATTCCTCTTGTGGTGAGGATTGTGCCAATCAAAGATTTCAAAGAAAACAATACGCTTCAATTTCCATCATACAAACGGAAAAGAAAGGTTATGGTGTAAGAGTTGAAGAAAATTTAGAACCTGATACTTTTGTCTATGAGTATATAGGTGAAGTTATTGATGAAAAAAATTTTAAGAAAAGAATGATTTTATACGATCAGACAAAAATCATTCATTTCTATTTCATGATGTTACAAAAGGGTGAATTCGTTGATGCTACTAAAAAAGGTTCATTTGGTAGATTTTTGAACCATTCTTGTAATCCTAATTGTTATGTTGAAAAATGGGTTGTGGGTGATAAGCTCAAAATGGGTATATTTTCCAAGAGGAAAATTTTGAAAGGTGAAGAATTAACTTTCAACTATAACGTTGATAGATATGGTGCTGATGCTCAGCATTGTTATTGTGGTGAACCTAATTGTATAGGTTTCATTGGTGGTAAGACTCAAACTGAAGCTGCATCGTTATTACCACAGTTGATTTCGGAAGCCTTAGGTTCAACTGTGGAAATTGAACAAGAGTTTATATTACAAAAGAAAGAAAGAAACGAAGTGATTGAGAAGAATAGTAATAATATTAACGTTGAATTTGTTAATTCCTTGGTGATGAAACCTATTGAAATTTTTGAAATTAATAAAGTTATGGGTGTATTATTACAATGTGAGGATATTTTGATAGCTGAAAAATTACTTGAAAGAATTGAACTTTGTAATCAAGCTCATCAACACAAGTTAAGTTTTGCCCATGGTTATACTTCACTTGGTAGAATTATCAAATATTTTTATGAAAAAAATGACAAAATTCATTTCAACGTTGGTGAAGATTTAGTTTTAAGAGTTTTGAAAATTCTTCAAAATTGGCCAAAGGTTTCTAAAACTCATATTGAAAAAGTTGAAATCATTCCAATCATTAATAAACTACTTACAGTTGACACTCTTGAAAATGATGAAATCGTTTCAATTGCAAATGAACTACTACTAAGGTGGTCTACTTTTGAAGAATATAAAAGAATTAAGAAATCAGACAAACCATTAGAGAAAACGTTCATTTTCGACGATAGAAGAAGACAAAGAAACGAGAGTAATGAATCTCCAACAAAGGAAAAATCTGAATTGCCAACTGGTTGGTTTTCAGCTCAAGATGCTCAAGGTAACACTTATTATTATAATACTGAAAATCAAGTTCAATGGGAACATCCTGGTTCTTCTTCTACTGCCACTCCAACTCCTAGTTCACAACAGCCATATGGCAACAACTATCCCCAACAACAACAACAAGGACAAGGACAGCAATATCAACAACGATCGAATGGAGATGATGGTAATGGGTATAGCAATGAACTAACACCAGATGAGCAAGAACAAAGAGATAGAGAGAAAAGAAGAGAACGTGAACAACAAAGAAGGACCTTAGAGAGGCAAAATGCTCATGAAAGACATAAACAGCAAAATAATTTACAAAGGATCATTGAAAATGCCAAAAGATTGGAACAAGAGAAAAAACAAAGAGAATTAGATCTGATTAAATTGGAAGAAGAGAAAAGATTGAAGAAAGAAGCTTATAAAAAGAAAATGTTGGCAAAGAAAAAAGCAGCTGCCTTATCTGTAGAAAGATCCTTATCTTCATCATCAGGTTCAGGATCAACTTTGTTATCACAGGAAAGTTTTGAAAAAATATGGAAGAGTTTCTTTGCTCAACATATTCCAAACATGTTGAAAAAGTACATTGAGGAGATTGGTAAAGAAAACGTTAAAAAATCAGCCAAGGATATAATTGGTCAATTAGTTGAAAGAGAATTTAAAAAAGATGCTTCAAGAAACCCACCAAAGGACTTGGATCTTGAAAAGCGTAAAAAGATCAAGACTTTTGTAAGTTCGTATATGGAGAAGTTTCTGATAAGGTATCGTGCAAAGCAAAATAAGAGAAGACTTGAAACTGACGAAGAGACTAATGGGAAGAAGCATCATGTCTAGAAAACTCGTCATTTTGAGAATATAATATTATTTAATTAATCGCTCCATGAATGTACTACAACATAGCAATTTGTAAAATAGCGTACTTTGTTCGCAGCTCTGTCTGATATTTCTCATTGTCGAACTCAGTCATTTTTGGTAAGTCATTTTCATTGTTCAGTCCTGATTAGGAAACTATTTAATGGAATTTGACATTTTAAGATCCAAACACAAAATCTGCTTCACATCTTATAACACGAATGAAATGCTCCTTGTTTCTATTCAGCTGTTGTTTATTGTACTAATGAACAAGTATATAGGATTAGTATAAAATACCTTCAAGGGTATACGATTTAATTTAATTCCATTTTGTTGTAGTTTCCTCCTCTATCGGAAATAATCTAGAGATATAGCAATGGTTTTATCAATACTGTCATTAGGCCAAGCGGAATACTTACCATTTCAACAAGAAGACTCAGAATCTCATGAGGTATTCTTTTGCCACTGTGAACAGTGTAAATTCAGAAGTTCTCATGAAGAAAGAGTGAAAAATGTAAGTGTTTTCATAATCTGTCAGCGCTAGCATTCTAACATACTAACCCTTCAACAAATCTGGAATAGAATTTTTACTATGGGTTTTTATTACCACCTTTGTGGGTCTGTAACTTATATTTCTATCTTTATACAAGACGTCTAGAGGATGAGTATCAGTTTAGAGAAGATCTAGATCTAGCTAAACATGAAAGAGATATAACACTAGTACAGAGTGTTGAGAATTTAGAGGATGATGAGACAATCGTTGGTAGTGTCATATTCAATCATGAGAGAAATGGTAGGTTGTTTGATAGATGGTGTGGATGGAGTCTTTTGGGTTTGTTGGTGGAATTTGTTCTTATTGTAATGATAGTGTTGATTATGAAATGAGTTATGAAGTAAAAATGAGATGGTGACAAAGCAGGCTTTTCGATTAAACAACGTGTGTATTCCCTACATTGAATCTTGTCAATTCAATATTACATTGCTTTAATATCAAAACCTTTATAGAGTTATGTATTGAACCCTGGATCCTGAATCGACTTTCAAGAATATTTCTTAGTAATTGTGCTAGACTGCACGTTATGTCAGACTTTCTCTGAGGTTCTTCAACATCCGTGATAAGCTAAGATGAATGATCTCGAGATTAGTTAAAATGACTGTATGTATGAAATTCCAACAAGGCTTGTTTTCAACAATATTGAATCAACATGTTGTAAATGCAAAATTTGTTATTGCATCTCCGGAACTACAAACTACTTTTATACACCGATCATTGACATAAATAGGCTCACTTTTTCACGCCTGACCTTTAATGAAATCTCGAAAGGTTCTTTAAGCACAAGAGCTGAAAATCTGAGTCTATCTACCTTACCATTGTGACAAAGGACTCTATTATATATATATATATAGATTAAAGATCAAATTGAAATGCTGATTTAATAAGCCCGTGCATGGTTTTAATGTCTTGATCTTTTCATAGCCCATTTTGAAACACCGAAACCCGAAAGCTTGGAAAGGCTTAAAAGTTTAACGACAACTTGAAATTGTCTAAATATAGCATCTTTTATCCATAAGACCAAATGTAGTTATATAATAAACAGCAGTTAAATGACTTTAAATGGTTAAGTACATGTCGGATTACGAAACTACACAGAAGAATGAGCAGTCGTGCAAGAACCATAACACAGCATTACGGTAGTGGTAATACCAGGCCAGTATTTATTCCAATCTTAACTCTATGAAAAAGATCATTTACATGGATTCATTGATATGCATCGATCTACCTATTGAAACAGAATATTTCCCAATCTAACCATATCTTTATTACTTGTTTTAAAATCCTCTTGTCTTTGAACTTTCTTTAAGAATTGAACTGCCCCGAAATGTCTGGAAAAAAAAAAAAAAAAATAAAAAGACGGCTCATTAGCGCCAAAAAAAAGGTACCCAGCTCGTAAAGAAATTTATAACGGAGAAGAGAGTATAAAACTTGAAAGGTTTACCCTTATTCCATAATCAAACCATTCTTTTTCTACTTTTGCTCATTTTCTTTCATTATAAACGATCCTTCTCTCTTCCTTTTTTTTATTTGATATATTCATAGATTTTTTTATTGGCCCACTACAAAACGTCATATCTTTGTTCGTTTGTCCCAAGCCTTTCCAAGAACCAAGAGAATCAAATCAAATAAAGACTTTTCTTGATTTTTGATTAAACATACAAGAAAATACAAAAACCAAATAAATCATAATGCTAACACTAAACTCCTTAACAACGCTGTTGAGCTTTTCAAGTTTAATACTTGCTCAAAATCATCAAAATCCAAGTCAATCGTCCTCTGGTAGTTCTGGATCAAGATCATCATCCGCTTCATCTGCATCAACTACAAATGAAGATTATGGTGTAATAGAATTCAACAATTTCGGATTTGAAGGTTATTACTACCATGTCAAAAAATTAGACGACAGTGAATCGTGTGCTTGTGAACTTGCTGATAATGATGATAGAACATTATTTTCAGGACCAAATTCTCCATTAAACGAAGAAGTTTCTGTTCATTTTAGGGGTCCATTAGTCTTGAAACAATTTGCCTATTACATATCTGATAACTATAACTATGGGAATGATTCTTCAAATGATTGGAATAGACTAAGTTATTATGATGGATCCATTAAGGAAAATGTCACATTTTTAACTG
The DNA here is from genome assembly GCA_030574875.1 of Taiozyma peoriensis. Classification (NCBI taxonomy): domain Eukaryota; kingdom Fungi; phylum Ascomycota; class Saccharomycetes; order Phaffomycetales; family Wickerhamomycetaceae; genus Taiozyma; species Taiozyma peoriensis. The sequence continues at coordinate 38,160 of JAJMFM010000062.1, forward strand.
CTGCTGGTGCAGAATCAACATGTTTAGGATCAGCTTTAACCTATGCTGCTTCCGATGGTATTTCAAAAGCTGATGTGGATACTCTATTGGCCGAAAATACCCTTATTGGATCAGATGATGAATACGTTATTTTTTCAAATATTTCATGTGGAAAGTCAGGTTTTGATAAAGACTGTGGTGTTTATCGTGATGATATTCCAGCATATCATGGATTTTATGGTACAACAAAATTATTTTTATTCGAATTCGAGGTTCCAGAAGAATCCAGCACAGATGAAGATTCTTTCAACCACTATAACGAACCAGCTATCTGGTTGTTGAATGCTCATATCCCAAGAACTGCTCAATATCCAACAAATGGCAACTGTTCATGTTGGGGATCTGGTTGTGGTGAGTTTGATATCTTTGAAGTTATGAATACAACAGAATCCAATAACTTTTATGCTGCTATCCATGACTATCAAGGCTCTGGTGATATCTATTCCGGTATTCAAGCCCCTGCTTATATCCCAAGAGATACTAAAGGTACAATGTTGGGTGGTGTTGCATTCACCTCTGATGGTGCCGCTTATGTTTTCATTTCAAACGATACCAGTATTGACTCTACAGTTAAAGCCTCTGATTTAAACAAATGGATTTCAAATGCATCTAAAGATGAAGAATCTTATACAACTACTTTGTCATCAGTAACTAACACCGGTAGTGGTAAGGTTAACGGTGCAGGTGGTATTGGTTACTATTTGGATGTTAGATATGTTTTCGCAGCATTTGCCTTGGTCGGATCAATGGCTTTAATTTAATTATATATACATATAGACTTATAAAGGATTAAACTCATTTTAAAGTTACAGTAGAATCTAGCACTGCAAACCCAGACTTGTTATAATTAACCATATAAAAAGATTTGAGGTGTTACATTTTTTATGTTGCTCGGGTAATCGATAAAAAAAGCGTTTGAAAACTTAATCTTAAAAATGCTGTCTTAGGCAAAAAAAAAAATTTGAATTGCATATATGCACCACACCCACACACCACATATCTGTCATAGATTTTAAACTTATCTCATTTCAGGTATAAAGCGTAAACCATACATCACCACGTCTCTTAAAGCACCAATGTAAGCTGGTTTTGCGTATTAAGTATGTCAATTCAATGAAAACAAACGAATAACTTGGAATAGTTGCCTCAAATTCTAAAACATTACCCTTTCACCTGAGATGTGTCGATTTTGCATCAACTAATTACCTGATTAGGCCTCCAATGGGTACAATCTCAAACATTTCATAAGTTGAAATTGGTAATTAGGGTCCAGTTTCAGCATGAAAATGGTGCCAATTTTTTACAAATTTTATTGTGTATTTGAGCTGTAAAGTAATTATATTTATCTTGATATAAATAACAATTTATGTTCCCTTCTTGAAGATAAACACACCCAGGTTATATATAGGTTCGTTTCTTGTTTTGATATATATCTGCTTCCATCCATACAAACATGGGGTTTCAGAGTATTTTAATAGGACTATCCACTATAGCCATAGTACTACTAGCTCCTCCATTCATTTGGCATGTAAAGACGTTAAATATTCCAGCTATAACGTTAATCATTTGGCTTCTATTGATGGATATAAAAGTATTCGTTGATGCTATATTGTGGGGTGGTGATGATTTTATGAATGGTTTTAATGGTGTAGGTTACTGCGATGTTATGATTAAATTACAAGTAGGTGCTAATGTTGGTATAAGTTCAAGTGTTGCAGCAATTATGTTTAATCTTTATAGAATCCTAAAGGCAGATAGTGTTATACCAGGATTGAAAAGTTTTAAAAAGATTGCAACAGATTTGTTGATCAGTTTATTAACTCCAGTTATTGTAATGGCTTTAAACTATCTGGTACAAATTAGAAGATTTGTCGTATTACAGTATTCAGGTTGTCAAAATCCAAGTGCTCTAAGTTGGGTAACTGTTGTTGTATATTCAATGTGGTTAGTAATTTGGTCATTTGTTGGTGTTGTATTTGCAGTACTTATCATTTTCACATTCCTTAAAAAGAGGAAAGATGTGAAAGATATTTTAAGATGTACAAATTCTGGATTGAACTTGGTTAGATTTTCCAAATTATTGATATTTTGTGTTGTGGTTATATTAGTTATGTTCCCAGTGTCAATGTATATATTTACAGATGGTATAAAGGATGTTTCTAAAGATTATAACTTTGCCGATATTCACAATAAAGTTGTTTGGTTTACAGTTGTATTTGCTAAGTTAGATGCTCCATTTTATATCACATGGATTTATCTTGCTCTATCATATGTGGTATTCATCTTTTTCGGATTAGGTTCAGATGCCATTGATATGTATATTCAAATATTAAGCAAAATAGGTTTTAAGCATTTGATAGATAAAGTTAAAAGAAAAAGACATGATGCCAAAATGTTGAAAGCTGATAAATTTGTCAGTGGTGTGTTACAAAGAACCAAGAAATCTAATGATGATGATGGTGCAAACAATACTTTTGATGTTGAAATGCAAAAGATGATGAAAGATGAGGATGAAGATGATAGTAACTCCCCAACATCAACTACTATTTCAAATGCATTTGCTGACAAACACAGGATTCATACCCCAATTGATCATCAATACAATTATCTGCGTCCAAGTCATTCTTATAATAAGAGTCAAATTGGTGATGACTTGGAACTTGATGAAGATGACTTAAACTACTTAAACATGTTATACGAGGATGAAAGACGAAGAGAGTTAAAGCTTGAACATGCTAAAGAAACAGAAACACAGACCAAACTCGATGGTCAGGTAATACTCCATGAGTCACCATGTAACAGTTTTAATGCAGAATCAGGAATAAGAGTACAAGCTTCACCTAGCAAATCAGTAAATTCGGAGCTTATGGATTACAAGTATACAATTCAACAGCGTTAAGATGGTGTTTTATGTTTAGGTTTAATCGGAATTGTTGATTGGAAGTGTTTTACACACAATAGATTGTAGAGTGTCACCAATAGTATATGTTATTATTACAAAAGCTATTCTATACAAAAGAATAGAGCACTGATCAATACATAAAGCAAAAGCAAATAGGAAAATTAAAAAAAGAAAGGGCAGTTTAAAGAAAGACACAAAGACATATCCATTGGAAGTTGAAATTAGGAGTGACACAAGTGAAGCTTGATCAGACAAACGTATATATTACTTTTTAACCAGACTAGAAAGAAAAAAAAAGAAATCTATTGGGATTCTTCTCTTGGATTTTGCAATAAATCAATTCTACCTAAATTATCAAAAAGCACGTTAGTAATAAACTCTCGAAAAGTATCGTTTCATATATGATTCCATTTATCTTTCCAAAAGACATGATAAAACGCGTCATTTGACACGGTATTAACAAATTCGTATATGGAACAAACAAGGCAAAAATTTGAATATACATACTTTGAATAAAACTGGTGTTAAAAACTTTAGTACCATCATCTTTATCAAAAGTTTCTTGTCTCAAAGTAGCTTCAACGTGAACTAGAGCACTTTTTTAAAAAAAAAGAGGTTAGTACAAATAAATCGAATATGAATTAACTTGTTGTAAAATGATACGTACCCTTTACGAACATATTGAGTTAAAAAGTCATTCTGTTTTTCATTGAATGAAATAACGTTGAACCAGTTGACTGGGGCATCTTTTCTAGATTGAACGGCGATTGGATATTTAACGTATTTAACACCAGATGAAGATTCTTGTTCAACAATATCGTTACCGATACGACCTAATAGTTGAGCTTTAGCAAAAGAATTTCTAGTAGCAGAAGATGAGAATTGACGAGCATTGGCTCTAACAGATTGGACAATTGAGTTTCTGAACATTGTATTGTACTATTTGATTGTTGATGTTTATCCTTCTATTAAATCGTGATGGCTGACAGACTTGGTTATTTATTCTTCGTTTTATAGTTTTGTTCAAGTCCC
>JAJMFM010000062.1:42232-79626 GCA_030574875.1 Taiozyma peoriensis
ATAGAGACTAGGAGACTTTTTTCAAAGACTAGTCTTTTCTCAAATTTCAGTCCATTAAAACCTCAGTCTTTTTTTTTTTTTTTTATTTCCGGAATTTCTTAGTCCCATAAATTTCTTATGATAAGCAATTAAAATGAAAAACGTCATTTCTCAACAATCTTTAACATTGTATAAAGATACAAGTCTTCTATTAAATTTAAATCAAGTTCTTTTTTTTTGCTGAAAGAATTTTCACATACCTTTAAAGGATTTATTTACTGTTTATAAATCAATTAGTCTATTTCAAAAGTTCAGTAGTGATACACAATTTTATAGAGAATTTCCTTATCAGGGGCTATCTGTCATTTTTTTTGCGTCAGCTTTTTTTTTTAGCATATTAATTGTGGTGTCAGCTAAACATAACAACATATCCAATTAATACTCTAACGAATTTCAGTGAATTACATCAACTTGAAAACGCTCTAGGAACGATAAGGCTAGCTCATACATATTTGTCATCTTATACACTAATAAGCATGGCTTTCAATCAAAACATCCCCTTTGTGAGACCTTCTGATCATCAGAATCTAAGTCAATTACACTCCGTGGCAAGTTCAGCTAACATCCAGGTAAATGCCCAAGACTATGACCAACTCAGCTCAAGTGGTGTTGACAGCGACTGGATACTATTCTCCCCTTCTATGAACGAATATGCTGAAGATCGTGGTACTGAAGATCGTGATGATGTCTTGTCTAGCAATAATGATCAATCTGCTGAAGAACAACTGGAATCTTATATAAGCAGCGTTAACAACAGCGAGATGGAAGACGAGAATGATGATGAAGAAGAAGAAGATGATGATGATGATGAATCCTTAATTGAAAGTTTGAATACCTCATCCCCACTCAAGTTGTCTTTACCTACTCATGATGGATCTGGTTATTTCCCAATTGATGAATCAAAACATTCATCTCAAGATGATAAAGGAGAGAATGACGATTACTATTCAAGTTTAAAGAAAAACGATTTTATCACGAATAGAATAGATAGCTGGAGAAAAGAACAAGCTAGAATTTTGATTGAAGATTTGAGTAAAGGGTCTGAAACTGGAGATTCATCATCATCAATGGGCAAGACAAATGATTTATTAGCATCTTGGGGTGTTGATGATCGTCATTTATCAGATTCTGTTCAAACGGATAAAACTGAAACTCCACAACAAGATTTATATCGATACAAATCTAAACGATTTTATGGTGATGATTTATTTCAGTATTTCACTGAATCAGAAGTTGATAAGATTAAAAAAGTTGCAAAGCAAATGTCATCTTCACTAACAAGAAGAGAACCCTTCTCTTCAGATCATTCACATCATCCTTCAACATTCCATAGCGTTCACCTATTAGCAAGATCACAAAATGGTAGAAGAATCTCAACACTCTTAAATTTGTCGAGAAACTCTGGTCGAAACTTTATTGAGAAATCAAATCAACCATTTTGGAAAAAAGATTTAAGTTCTGCTCATTCCTCTTTATCAATGTCAACTAATTCAATAATGTTTGGTAATCTTAACATTGGAGATGTCATTTGAGATGACTTTAATACCTATCAGTAATGACATGTAATGACATGTAATGACTTCCCATTTATGAATAACATCTATCTTTCAATTCTAACACTTGCACTTTTCAGCTTTTCTGCATTTAATGGTGGAGCAGAATGTTTAGTTTTCTTTTCCCTATCGAAAACTCTACCTGTTACTCGTTTAAATTACATATCCATGACAAAAAATAACATAGTTAATACTACTAAATTTACTTTTGATTTGACTAAACTCTTCATATATGTAGAAAGTTGTAAGATTAAAAGCAATAAAGTAATCAATTAAAGCAATGGACAAAAAGGAACTTACATTAAGAGAAGTTAAAATATTGGTACCGACACTGTCACCAATTTCAAAGCTGTTAATATCAGAATGGGTTATCTTTTTCTCTATCTCTTCACAAGAAATGTGAATAGAAGACATTTTGATTGAAGTCCCTGTATGTTTTGAAACCTAGATGATGCTCATTGTATTTGGATAAGGATGCTAAATCATATGAGTTAGCAACTACAACTGTCGCAATATGATCTCTAAATGACGGATCATATTTGCAAATGTTCAAAAGGGTTTTATAGTCATTTACATATGAGAATATGTTAATTTGAACCTTCTTTGGAAGCTCTTTATATGAAATACGTTTAGTTTGATTCATTCTGTCTTGTTGTAGTGCTTACTATTCGGTCAATACAAATTGATTATTATGAAATAATCTAATGGTGGAGTGCTTTTCTTCTAGCTAGTATAGTTTGACAACTAAAAGAAGAGCGATATGGCGATAAATAGATGTTTAGGAGGTAAAGATAATCTCCAATTTTATTGTATTTATGAGTGAATATATTCTTCTCAGTAATGTTCTCGTTGAACTTTGCGGTCCTAGCATAATGTTATTAGACAAGAAAGAATTTTATAGTTATCATTCAGAGTCTCAACTAGCTTTTAGGCTTTGCAATCAAGAATAGATCATATACCTCAATTTCCTCTTGTAAGAGACATAGTAGTAGTAGTAGTAGTAGTAGTAGTAGTAGTAGTAGTAGTAGTAGTAGTAGTAGTAGTAGTAGTAGTAGTAGTAGTAGTAGTAGTAGTAGTAGTAGTAGTAGTAGTAGTAGTAGTAGTAGTAGTAGTAGTAGTAGTAGTAGTAGTAGTAGTAGTAGTAGTAGTAGTAGTAGTAGTAGTAGTAGTTTCACTTAGTTTCACTACAAGTAATATGTTAAGACTCCTATTATAAATGTAAATCTTATTTTCTTTTCATACAAACAACTTAATGACAACTTAAAATGACACTTAAACAAACAAATAACTATAAAAGCTAAGATAATCCAATATAATTTCCGGCAACAAGAGCTTTGTAACTTGGAACTCTATCCCAACTTTCTTGAGCGAATGGATCATCTTCTGTAAAATTTTGAGATTCTAATTCAATTCCACTAGTAACATATTTAGAACCACCTTCATCATTAACTGAAAATTTAACTGCGACACCTTGTTCCGATTCTCTAGCTTCAGATTCTGTTAAGAACCTAGCAACTAATTTTTCTTCATTGTCTGCTGTCAAAGTAATTGGATCTCTAAATCTCCAAGTAATTCTTGATTTATCCTTGTTAAATGTACCTTGTGGCTTAGACAACGCTGAGGTACTTGTACCAATGATTGAAACTGAAACGATTAAATCTTTCAAGGAAATAGAGTCACCGGCTTTTAATAATTCTGCAATGTGTGGTGCTAGTTTAATACTTAGCATGACACTAGCTTGATGTGCTTCAAATCTCCAAGCTGGTAGAACAATGATTGGAGCCTGAGTGGACTTTATTGAATATTTCAAACCACCTAAAGTACGTGATAGGATAGGTGTTGGTAAAATTTCGTATTCATTAGCGTCAATCTGTTTCAAAAATTGTGCATTTGGAATAACTTTATCAAATTTTTGAGAACTTTGAATTTTTAGGTTAGTTCTTGTTGGAACATCATATCCATCACTATGATAATTAAATGCAATTTCACCAATAATTTGAGATTGTACTTGTTCACCATCTTTGAATTTTGCATTTATAACTTCTGCAATACTTGCATTTAACCCTGGTGATGTCAAGTTTGGATGTTGGAATAATCCACCAGGTCCACCGAGTAATGAAGATCCTGTAGCTTGTGGGTTCAACTGTCTTATGGAATCACCACCAAGGCTGTTGAAACTCGACAGTCTTTTGTTTTTATGGTCTTCCAAGTTGGCTTGGTTTAAACCTGTAAATAACCCAGATTGAATATCACGTCTGTTTGTCTGTTGATATGGCTGATCTCTTTGATGTGGCAAGGTTTGAGAGACTTGACCACCTTTAACAAAATTGAAATCACCGTCTTCGTGGATGTTGGATAAGTTTTGAGATCCAAACGTTCCTGTCTTTCTAGAAGGAGGTGGAGGTGGTGCCTTATGAGAATCCTGTGTAGAAGCTTCGTCACTATGTGCATATCCATTGTGATCTTCTTGGGTATACTGTGATGTTTGTTGGTGTTGATGTTCTCTAGACAAATGTTGTGGGGGAGCTAAGGATTTTGGTACTTGATCTTGTTGTTCATATGATGGCTGTGAGTGCGTTTGGGTTTCCGGATACGATTGCACATTAATATTACTACTGTGATCGGAGTATGAATGATCTGAAGGTCTGCTATGATCATTGTTCAATTCGTTAGTGGAGCCAACGGTGTTTAAAATTTGACTGGAGTTTGATCTTGAAGTTGGTTGTAATGGAGGTTGGTTTAAGGATAATGGTACACCTTGGTGACTTGGACTAGAGTTGGATTGCGGTGGGTAATGTGCAGTTGGACTGTTTTTAGCAACGGGCTGTGGTGTAGGAGTCAGGGCAGGAGTTTCATTGAGCTTAGTATTTGAACGATTATTAGATTCGTTTCCTCTACCTAGTTGGGTTTGTGAACGATTTAAAGTACTTGATATCAAAGAAGAAGCTCTTGTGTCTCTACGAGCTGGAGGGGAAAGGTCGTTGATGGAAGATGCCTCAGACTCAAAGACAGGATCATTAATGTCTAACTTCTTCTTATCCTGCTTTTTCTTTCTACCAAAAATTGAACCAACCTTTGATCTCAGTTTTGTTTTTTCTTTAGGTTGTTTACCGGAATGGTTAATAGTGGCAGCGGTGGCAGCGGTGGCAGTAGTAGCAGCAGTAGCATTTGTTGCAACAGAAAAGTTTCTGTTATTTTGACTGGCCGAGTTGGAAGAAGTACGGTTCTTAAATGAGGCAACTTGAGGAACATTTGGAGATTCGGCAGCTCTTCTTGCCTCCTTTGGAACGTATTGGGTTTCACTTGAAACTTTAGCAAACCTAGTGATTTCAGTCTCTGGGTTAAAGTTCAATACTGTTTCCAGAGTCTTTTCATTACTCTGTGAAATCTTGTTTAAAGCATCAGTATAAGCTGTAACAAATCTTAATAAACTACCTCTTAAAAAGTTCAATCTTGAAAAATCAGTGTTTTCGAAAACTTCAAAGACAAATGGAGCTTCTGAATCCCAACTAGCATTTGCACTTTGTAAAGCAGCTTCATATTTGTCCAATTTCTCTAAATTTTTACCACGATTTTCTGAATATTTATCCACTTTCTCTTGATTAAATTCAATTGTTTGAGCAACTTCACTTAATTTAGAGTGTAAATTTCTAGTTTCAGCCCATTGTTTGTCCTTAGAGGTGAAATTAGTCAAGGGATAAATGACCTCTCTATCAACGACTTTTCTTAATTCATTATTTGCTGCTATTTCATCCTTAATCTCGGCTATGATATCACTCCAGATTCCAGATAAATCACCAATAGCATCGACATTATAGTGCTTTAATTCCTCTCTTGACAACACTTGATTTTCAATTATACTATGCTCGATATTCTTGTTTAAATCCTCGCTATCATGCACCAACTTGTTCAATTCGTTTAAATAACTGGACTTCACACTGTAATATCTTTTGAAAAAGTTTGCAAATTGATCGTTTAACAGCTTTGCTTGACTTAATCTAACTCTGACAATTTCAGTAGCATCAATTGGTTTCTGTGAAACCAATATGGATGAAGAGTATTGAGTTCTCTCTTGGTTGGACATTTTTAAACGCTTTTCCTTGTTTTTAAATTGGCACTTTATATCGCCCTCTTACTCCGTTAATTAACAGCGCTCGGAAGGGTACAAAACTTAAACTCAAGATCTATGGGGATAAAAAGACACCTTTTTTTGTGATAAAATGAGCTTTGAAATAGGCAGGGAAGAGTACGTTTCTTTAAACCTCGTGAGGGTAAAGCTGATAGGTGCACAAATAAAATGCTTCTGCAATCTTTACAAGAATAGAAATGGAACACCAATGGTAATTGACAAAGGTTTTCCTTTTGCAAAACCTAAAGTTGGCGGGACAACCAGCATTATTTTTTTCCACAATTTAATTAAGGATCTTTTTTTTTTCGCCCGTCTCTCTCGAATCGGTGCTCGACAAATGAATAGCATTCTATAATCCGCAGCGAAAAATCCGTTTTCAAATTATAGTTCTAAAACAGAGTTAGGAGCCAGGATTGACAATCATCTAAAGCCGAATGTTTGACTAAAATTATAACGCTAATTATTCATATGAGTATATTAAGTTTTACCAGATATCCCTACGAGGTTCTACATGCTTCCTTTGCGATATAGTATGGTCATGATAGTATTGTTTTAATGTAAACAGGGTATGCAGGGAAGGCACATTTTATATGTCTGTGCGCATCCTGTGTAGTATAGAACATAGTCGTTAGAAGTGAATGCAATGGAATAATAATAATAGTGGTAGTAATAAGGTATCGATAAGGTCTGTAAAGAAGAAGTGAAACTTAATATGTAAGCAAAAAGGAAAAAGATGTTGGTCATAGCCGAACTATGATAGTGTCTATCTAGTCTTTTTTTCTGTGTTTTAAATCCAGTACTTTTTGGTGTCTAGTCTTACCATTCATCTTCATCCATGATGTCCGAAGGGATGGTTAACGTGGCAGTGGAACTGAAGTTCAATTTTTTGATTTCTGATGTCATTAAGGTATCTTCATCAATATCTGGAGCAGGGCCATATTCACCTTCAAATATAACAGCTCCAGCTTTTCTTCTGACTTCGACAAATTGTGCTTCTAAAGTGCTTAAAATGTCAGCTGCAGTTGGTCTTTGTTCAGGGTTTGGATTAATCATCCATTGAACCAATTGATCCAAAGACCCTCTACCATCAATTAAAAACTTTGGGGTCCATGGTGGTATTCTTTTGCCAATGTTGTTTTCACCAACAGATGAGTATGATGATCCAGTTATAGCTGTATTGTTCCATAAGGAAGAGAATGTTGAGTTCTTTGAAGTGACCGAATCATTATAAAGATTTACGTTCAATTCTCTTGAACTTAATCTTCCTGCATCACTCAAATCCCCAGATCTTAGTTTTTGCCATGGTATACCATTGTCTGGTAGAATTATATTAGCGGCAATTTCAACCATTATCAACCCTATTGAAAAAATGTCTGCAGGTTTGTCATAGATTTGCTTAGAAATTATCTCTGGGGCAATGTATTCCCTATCACCTTCTCTTTCAAAACCTGGTTCAATAGGAGATTTTGAGGCCATACCAAAATCACCAATCTTCAAGGAACCTTCAAATGTGATGAAAACGTTAGCTGGTTTCAAATCAAGATGCAATATGTTACATGAATGAATATATTTCAAACCTAAAGTCAACTCAACCAAGATCTTCCATATTCTCCATTCGTCAATCTTAGATGAGTTCCCACTTTCTAACAAGAACTTGTCCAACGATCCGTTTTCACAAAATTCAGTCATGATGTAAAGATGATCATTATGCTCCCAATCATTGATGAAATTGATTACATACTCTCTACCTTCTTCATCCTTTGGCTGATTCTCTTGTAGGATTTTTAACAGTTCAACCTCTTCAAAGATTCTCTTACGACGTTTGGATCCTAAGAACGGAGTCTTGATTCTTTTAACAGCGTATTTCACACTTTGGAAAGTAATTTCATAAACGTTAGAAAACTCACCACTTCCCACAAGTTGAACGTTTTGAAACTGTGAAGTTAAATGGTCATCAGTGTTGTTTGAAGTGGCAGTCAAGAAGGTGGATGCATTGGCACCATAACTAGAAACATTAGAAAGATCACCACTAGTATCAATTGATACATCAACGGGCGTTCTTGGTTGCCCAGATGATTTACCTGGTGTTGGTGGCTTTAAATCTGACAAGTTCAACTTTAGTGATTTGGCTAGGGCGGCATTGTTGACAGATCTGAAGCGAGTTGGTGTGGCAGGTCCATGCATCTCATCAACATCGTCTTCGAAAATTGAATCAGCACTTTCATCAAAGTCATTAGTGAATTTCAATATACAGTCTCTTAGTTCATTAGTGTTGAAAGCTCTAGCAGATCTCGGAAGTAAGGTATTAGTTATGCTATTCGATGAAGGGGTTTGTTGAGAGTTTCCATAAGCTCTCATCTGATCGTCAATATCATCACTGACTTTAGGTGTAGAGTTATCTTTTATCATTGGGGAGCTGGCTGTAATGACTTTAGCAAGATTTGAGCTAGGAAGTGATTGCTTTGATGCACTTTGCAGATTCATGCTTGAAGGTTTCTTGCATGGTGTTTCCGGTGGATGTAGTGGTTCACTGAGCTTTCTATTCTTCTTACTCAGTAAGCCTGAAGACATAAACGCAGTTTGGAGTGGTTTGACGAACTTGTAGGAGTTGGGCGTTATGAAATCGTCTTGACCATTCATATCATCGGCTTTTATATTAAGCAAGTTCTTGTTTAAGCTCTTATCTAGTTTGAGTTTCTGTCTTGCAGGTCTTGATGGTGAATTGCATGGTGATGATTCCGTGAGACTTTGATCATTATTAGGAAGATGGTTTTTGATGGAGTTTGATTGGAAATGCATAGAAGGGTTGGGTAGTGGATGGAGTTCGCTATCAAATGGAGATTCGGCTTCATATGCTACTTTCTCAAGTGAAACCATTTTTCTCAATTTATTAAATTTCATTTGAATTGATGTTCTGTTTTCATCTGAGATCATATTTTCTTTGTTCGAGGAAAATAGCAGTGGCCTTTGTGAGTCGCTAATAAATGGAGATAAGCTACCACTATTGCTAGCTGGTCTTTTCAATGAGGCATTTTTAGTTCTTGCTGTCGGAGTAGCAGGCTCTTTAAATGGCGACCAATTTTCAACGTCATTGATATAACCATCATCAGCTTGATTTATCGATAGCTTCTTCTTTCTAAGTGAAAACTTTGGTGATGAAGTATCATCCATATTTGGGGATCTCTCGATGCTTAGATTGAGTAAACCGACACTTCTTCTAAGCCCTTGAGAACCTTGTGACGAAGTTATACTGTTAACCTTTGGAGTGGTCTTTTCACTAAGCTCTTGAATGTTTTCGTTACTAGCAAAAGCTGCATAGCTCATGTCCTTCAATTGAGGAGAGTTCATACTATCACTCATAACTCTCTTCTTTGAATGTGTTTTGAATTCTGGGTCTGCACCAGTATGAAGTGGCATATTTGGGTCTAGTGTACTGGATTGACGCGTTATCATTGATGTTAACGGCTATGGAAGTAAAATATATAAGGTAAAAACGAGCAACAATGTGATTGTATGAAGGAATAACTTCGAAAAATTGAATAGAAAAAGTGTAGAAGTAAGCCAATATAAAAATGATATAATCAAGACAACCACAAGCTCTTGATATTTATAGGCAGTTATAATACTTGTTTACCTAATGTAAATAAACAATGTAATGCTTAATGGTAATCCCAATTTTGCTTGAATGAGTGACGGGTTAATATGGTACTCAAACTGGGTTGTCCCGGTTTCTCTAATATTTGGGCTTCGAGGTTGTTAAAGCGTTCTTTGTTATTGTTTTTATACTTTGCCTCTCATTCAAAGTCATGTTATATTTTGATTTGTTTTGATTTTTGAAGATCAGAGAAGCGTGAAAAGCGAGGCAAAAAAAAAATCCCAGAAATGGTTGTTGCAACAACGCAGAAAAGCCAAAAATAAGTTTCTAGAGCAACTGGTCTGATCTGCAGCATATTAAAAAGTGAAAATCTGTAAAGTTTGCGGTTATGCACAGTTGTGCAGAGGATTATCAAAAACGGTACCAATTTAGCACGGAATTGGAAATGGTCAAGATTAAGATCAACTTTATTTTGTTATAGTCTGCATATGCATTCCATCAAGATTAATTACAGAACTCAATCAAACTTATGATTTAGTATTCAAAAGTAAGTATCTTATTTTTTCGTCAATGCTTACCATAGAATTCAATGTCTGAAAACTAATCCATAGGGCTGACCTAGAGCCAAATCGTGATACTTGGGTTTTTGAAACGTGAGTATACATAGCTGTACTGTCAATACATAGTGTTACATTATCTAAACAGGTTGTCAATATGTACATTTAAAGTCTAAGGTCGATATGTATGCCGATATCTTGAACTCAGGAGCCGCATAGAGAGATCGTAATAGTATCTTAGTGCGGTAACTCGTGTCGCTTTGTTGATTTTGTGCCACAACAAGAGAAAAGCCTAAAATGCCCATAGCATATCATATGTTTGGAATAGGCTTATTTGGTATTGTTTTCATTCACTAAAGACTTTCAAGAATGTGTAACTGCTCTATTGACTACCTTGTGAAGCAAGTATATAGTCTTTCAAAACAATGTGATGCTCTTGGATACACTTTGAAGCATATGATTCGTGGACTTGCACTTGAATATTTTAATGACTGCGTAACTCTTACATGTAGTAGTCACTCGCAGTGGTGATGGAGTACCACCGTAATTTGAATGTCTTTGAATACATGAAAGGGATTATTAGCGCTTAAAAATTTTCTTCAATAAGCATTGGAAGAGCTTTTGGAGCATGTAGTTTATCTGAACTATCTTGAAGAGATTTCAAGAGTCTAGACAATGAACTTCACTGGTATTACGAAGTCTCTTTCTGTTTTATGCTGAAATTTAGATCAAGCCATCAACGTCAAATATACTACTAAATAAGGAGATGTTTCATCTAACTCTAATCACACTTTAAAGCTCAATAGAAAACATGATAACAGATCAGCAGGTTAAAAGTTTCCTAAAGTCAAGAATCTTTACGATCAACTTTTAAAATGGATCAAATTAAATTTTGAAAGTTTTACCCATTAACATTATAAATCCACTTTGTTGCAATAGAAAGATTTACAAAAGATCTGAGGTACTGCAAATCCGAATCAGGTTCCAAGCTTTTGAAGAATCTTTCGATGGATCGGAGAGAATCATCATATGGGGACTTATTCATTAGTATTAAGATTTACCTCTTAGCTCGGGTAATATGTTGAAATGTTTCAACTTGGTTCGTTACTGATATCAAAAAGTGGGATAGTACTCATTCGCCCACTTGTCTAAAATTTTAAACCATAACACTTTGCGTTTCAAAAGGGTTCTAACTATCAGTGATAAAAAAAATAATAACTAAAAAAACACACCAAGGTAAAGCAATAAGCGCACCTGCCGCGCGCTTGTAACCCCTGCTTTTACTGAATACGGTAAGGTGTAATCGCTTAAGCAGGAGAATAGTTTAAACTAAATAAGACCATATCTAAAACCATCTCTGAAGAAGAAAATTAAGTTGAGAACTGACCAACCAAATACCCAAACATCAAATTGAAACCAAAAGCGCACATGAATTCAAATGGCTTTAACTACTTCTAACCAAAAATTTGCTCAAAGAGATTCACTGAGTTTTCTTTTTCATACAATTTTTTACCACTTTCGGTAGACTTGCATTTTGTCAATCCTAGTTTTTCACTTGATATGGCAGATCGATTCTAATCGAGATCAAAAAGCATCTCAAAGAGAAACCTTTCCGCCTTAATATTTAACGAAAGTTTTCATAGACGATTACACATGACGCCTGGAATAATTAGTAACTGTAATATTATTTCGTCCAGATCGAACGAGCATTGACAAATCACACGTCGTTTCAGTCAAATTGAGCACGTTATTGTACTTCCAAAGGTACTTTGAGGTCTAGTGCAAGTTTCTTGATGGCTTATTCGAACATATGACAACAGAATGGTACTGAACGCCCATACAAAAGTTTTGATTACAGATACTAGACTAAACTGTGATGGAGCATCGTGTCTATTCTAGATTATCATTAACCGTATGGAAGAGTTGTAATTAGATGCGTATGACAACAGTACAACTGAAGTGACTTATACCAAATGCTGCACACTTGGGACCTACTATGTTGAGAATTTTTCCAATCCGCTCCAAAGCTAAATCAGCATGAGGTACTATTTCTACAACTTCATCTTAATCTAGTAGTCTAGTTGGCTGTAACGATTATAGACTGATCCAATTTTCAAGTGAATTTATTGTATAGTCGAATTTTGATTGGTCTGTACTATTTTCCAACATTCCCGAGACTTTTCTTTTGAAGTATATTCGGTATGTAGCTTAACATACCTAATATTTGACAGCTAAATCAATCAATTGGGCTAAGTGAGTTAGAAAGGGAATGTAGTACAATGTATGTAAAACTGTGCACACTCTTATATGGACATTGTTGCGCGCTAGCATGCTACCACACTTACCTTTGACTAATCGTTTTATTGGAAGCACAATCTGTAACTCTCTGATTGGTTGCATTATATGTACAAAGTTTGCACCTCTAAAACAATACCAGACATGAGCTACTTATTGGATTTAGTGATTTGTTTAAAGTTCAATACTAGCACCCTCGATTTGGTCAGGGGTAACAAATCATGGCTATTCGCTTAGACTCGTTTCATATCGGGGAATACCAAACTTGGTTAATGAATGAAAAAGTCTAATGATCTTTATCAATAGAGCCGAAATCTTTCAAGTTGTTGATTACAAAAGGAGAAGTTGCAGTTTATGATCACCATAACAACACATAACAACACACTCCACGTACGTCCTACGTATGGTTACAACTTAACCTTTGCATTCATTACTCTACAGTTGCGTAATCTAACTACGGACTTGTAAGACTATGTACATATTACATTGCACTGCGTTGGTGATTTAGTATTACAAAATCTTTGGATTTTTTTTAATTTGAGGTCTAATTGATCACCAACTATTCGAATGCTTTAAATAAGTATAAGCTGATCTGCGAAAACCGTTACATTCTTCATATATAAAATTCAATCCAACATACAGTAGTTCAAAAATGTGCATTACCAAAACGCCCGAGAACCGTTTATCTAAAAAGAAGCGTATGATCAAGCACTTCCAAAGCTCACGCCATCTTGCAAGCTATGAGTTTATGCTTTATCATTTACAGTTAATGTGTATTTCCAAAAAAGCTATATCTAGTTTGGGTTAGTAACCATCTCAATTTGGAAAAGATTACAAAAGACGTTTGAAGTTGATTTTAATTGTATTTTAAAGTAGCTATAGAAGAACTCTATATTCACAAATGAATAAATTGAGTCAAGTCTGAAAGGGGAGTTGTGACAACTAATCAATCAGATTGATTCTCGAACATTATTTTGTATGATGCCATGTTGGATCATCCAATCATTCCCACTCACAATTGTTATAGATGTGCAGAATATACTCTTAAAAAATGTGTTAGTTTTGAAAATTCATGAAACATAGAGTTCAAATTCAAGAAGGGATTCTCTCTCACAAATGCTATGGAAACTCGTATGGTAATTGCCCTTACTTCATCAAAATGGATGATCGTTGATGCATCTTCCAATGCATAGAGTAACCAAAACAAAAGTATGAGATAATCATGAAAAACCTTCCCATTGAACCCGTCTTGTAACTTTGGAGAGCATTTAATGCATAACAGATTCGCAGGGCACACTTGATAAGAATTAATAGGGACTAAAACTTCTATGGATCAGGTGAGTAATTTCGAGGATTTCCAAAAATGTGAATAATCAGATATCATTAATATTGTTCTTAGAACTGATGTCATTACTTGAGGTTCATATACTATCTAGCTTTTAAATTCATAAGAAGAGTCATCATTTTGTAAACATTAAGAAAAACCCCCCAATATACTCTTGATATGTCTGCGTATGTGATAGTCGTTCAACTTGAAAAAATATTCTTCAGTATCGTCTCTCGATCCATCCATCATTCAATGCAAATATGAAAGGTGAAAAAAAAAAGGAACTTACTAAATAGTGGAGTTCGTCTGGCGTCCATGATCACAAAGTCATCGCCAATATAATCATGGACCTACACACGCCGTATATGCCAGGCATTTGCATGTTATATAGAGTCCCACTCAATGATTCTTGAGTTCTCAACTAAAGTCTAACATTAAATACAAATAATTAAATACACAAGAGATTTAATTTTTCACTTTGTGTGTGGAAACAAAATCTTCAAACTTTTTCACCCTCGGGGAAGAGAAAAACACTTAGGGCGACGCCTAAGGAAATTTTGTTATTGTATATAGTCAATGAGACTTTCAGCGCAGAGCAGATCAACAATTCATGAATACGAACTTGAACTAATCTCTGTGATATTGTCTAAACCGAAATTGACTAACCAGTTCAATGAACAAATGGACAAGTATATTCATATGATGTATTTAATTCTGTTCAGGTGTACTATATATATATATATATATACTAAACTACAATACTGTATCAAATAAATCAAATGCACAATATACAGATCTTCTTTATATTAACATTGTAAACATAGATAAACACAAGTTAAACAACACCATAAGCTTTACAGATTTTTTTTTTGACATCTCCTCCTTGTGTATAGATCGAGATAAAAACTAGTGTATAGGATATAAAGCTGTGAATTTTTCTTTTACCTAGTGGAAAACTGCTGTAACATAATGAAAGATGAAATAAAGATTATTTTTGGAGGGGGGTTTTATATGTGATTTTTGGTTGTTCGTATAAAGTATAAACATCAAATAAACTTAGATGTTTAACTTAGTACGTCTCCAGTGACGTCTTTTAGCGTTATAACGGATTTTGTTATCAGTTCTTAATCTGATCCATTGTGGTAATGGACGATTTTGCTTTTGAGCTTTAGCAAGCTTTTGTTTAGTTTTGAATGATTTTTGGGACTATTAGTGGTAAGTTAGTATTAATTTTATTATTGACTTAGTTTCTAAAGCAGTCTTGGTATATGGTGTATCATTCTTTAATGGTATGATTGGTTTGTGGAATCCTGATTCGTGATAGTTGTCAAGCTATGAAGAATTGGGTTTGAACCTAATGGCTGAAACCATTGGGTATTATTATTCTGTCAATCAATAACACTTGATGTGGCCAACTAAAAACCATAGAGTATTACTATTAACCGAAAGCTTAGACTTTTATCTGAAGTGAGTCCCTCTTTGTTGACATATTTCTGTATCTCTCTTCTCTTTGCCCATAACTATCTTTTCTTTATAATTCAACATCTTTAACTTTGACTTCTGAATCCATCCTTCCACACATTTAATTATACCCTTCCATTTTGATAATAACATTCATATTCTCAAGACTGCTCTTATATCTTCTTGTACATACAGGCATTGTTACTTCTTTGAATCTTTAGTAAAACTAAAAATCTAATACTATTAACTCTGAGTTAAAGGTTTACTTAACAAAGATTTTTTGTACTTTTTTTTCTGTATTTGGTTGGTGATACTTTTTCTCAGGCAGAAATCTCTCCTAACAAAAAAAAAAAAACAACTAAGCGATTAGCGATGTGGTGCAAACCAAAGAAATTTATTCAATAGTTAATTTTTTTTAAGCCTTTTTTTTCGTTTTTGGTTTTTCGTTTTTTGATTTTGATTAATTACTATCGGTGTTTGGATGTTTGCATCAAAATCTAAAGTCTGAAAGAAGGCAGTCACTGGAGGAATTGGTCAGGTGATCATAGGGCTTCCATCATAATTATCAAATAACCCGAAATGCCAAAAACTTTTCAATCAACAAAATCATTAAAAAACAAAAAAAAAAATTATAACGATTAACTATTGATAGTACTGGTTCAAGGTGTACTCTTTCCCTTTGAAGTAGCTTCTATATCAACCAAAACTAAAAAAATGACTAGAACCTCCGTCTTAGCTGATGCTTTAAACGCCATCAACAACGCTGAAAAAACTGGTAAACGTCAAGTTATCATCAGACCATCTTCAAAAGTTATCATCAAATTTTTACAAGTTATTCAAAAGCATGGATACATTGATGAATTCGAATACATTGATGATCACAGATCAGGTAAAATCGTCGTTCAATTAAACGGTCGTTTAAACAAAACTGGTGTCATCTCTCCAAGATTTAACGTTAGAATTGACGATATTGAAAAATGGACTGATAACTTATTACCAGCTAGACAATTTGGTTTTGTTATCTTAACAACTTCTGCTGGTATTATGGATCATGAAGAAGCTAGAAGAAAGCACGTTTCTGGTAAAATCTTAGGTTTCGTTTATTAGATATATCATTTGTATATATTTACTACAGATTGCTCTTGCCTTAATTTGTTTTATGTCTAATCAAAAGTTTAATGTATTTTAGATGAACTAAAGTTATATACTGATTAAATGTAGCTGTATTGATCTGTAATTCTATAGACTATATATATATATATATCAATTAGAGATAAATATCGTACTCCAAACATACCTATTTTGACATATTCAATTAATTACGCTATAGCGAGTATAATTATTTTCCAGCTATTTATCTAATTCTCGGGTGCCCTATCAATCTTTATAGACGCGTTTTTCATAATATCACGTGCCAGTGTATAGGGCACGCAGTAGTCCCTATCGAGAATCTGACAATTTTCCGCACTTTTCAATTTTTTTCCAGAAACGAAAAATGATAATAGTTGAAAAAAATATATGGGAAGGTTACGAAGCCCGTTCAATGGTGTTGCCCGTTTGGATTCCCAAGTTTTTTTTCTTCACCACGCAAAAGTTTTCTTGAAAAGTGAATTAAAGTTAAACCTTTAATACATTAAGGTCATAGAATAGACAGTGTTAGTCTTAGAGTAGATAATTAAAACCTTAACTATGTCTTCTGGTATGTCATTTATAGTAAAGAATTAAAAAGAGAGTGAGAGAGAAATAGAAAGATAAAAGCCAATATATGAGGGTTATAAAATAAAGAGAATCGATTAGACAAGATGAAATGAAATAAAATCAACAGTATCAACTTATAAATCAACAATATCCTAAATTAAATGACTAAAATATAATTAATCAAGAGTATAATATCTACCGTAAAGAAACAGGCAAGAAGAAAGTCATATCAGCTAAGCGCTTCATTCAAACCAGATTTACATCATCAATTCAAAGAACCAGATATACAACACAAGCTTATAGGATATCATAATTATGAATAATTTCAATCTCAAAAGATAATTGAAATGAATGAGATATTACACTTCTAGTCTTGATTGGAACAATCTTTCTCTCTCTTTTCAAAGTTTATAAATTACAATTTACTAACAATATATTTATAGAAAACGTTACTTTAGGTCCACAAGTCCGTGACGGTACCCAAGTTTTTGGTGTTGCTCGTATCTTTGCTTCATTTAACGATACTTTTGTTCATATTACCGATTTATCCGGTAAGGAAACCATTGCCAGAATCACTGGTGGTATGAAAGTTAAAGCTGATCGTGATGAATCATCTCCATACGCTGCTATGTTGGCTGCTCAAGATGCCGCTCAAAAGGCTAAAGAAGTTGGTATTACCGCTGTCCACATCAAATTAAGAGCTACTGGTGGTACTTCAACCAAAACTCCAGGTCCAGGTGGTCAATCTGCCTTACGTGCTTTAGCTAGATCTGGTTTAAGAATTGGAAGAATTGAAGATGTTACTCCAGTTCCATCTGATTCTACCAGAAGAAAGGGTGGTCGTCGTGGTAGAAGATTATGATCAATTATAAAACTTTATAAATCATAACTATATATATATCATTACCCTCCCATTCAACTCACATTATGAACCTCCTTCAACTACCAACCATCAACAACCTTCAAAAAGTTATTTCATGGAATACTTCATAACTTGTTTTGTGTAATAAGTTTTTTTAATTGTACGTTAAATAAGCAAAAAAGAAATTGGTGTAAGTCTGTAGGTTTAGTAGCATATATATATATTTATATATACTATATACAACTAAAGGCCATTTTTTTCTGGTCCAACTCACGTGATTGTGAGATATTATGTCAGCATTTAAACACTCTCTTCAAGTGATACGGGAAAGCTTATCTAGATCGGGAATAAGTTTATCAATATTTATTTGACACAATCAAATGTAGACTAAAAAGAATCAAAATATCCTAGGGATCCTAGACTACTAATTAGGATAAGAAACCCATACTTCTACTTTATAGTTCAGAGGGGACGTTAAAGTGGTCTGAGGTTGGCGGGAACACTTTGTGGATATGTAAAGCTTAAGCCTGACATTATATAGTCTACTGGGGGGGGGATGTTTTTTTCGGTAATAAATGGATTATGTAAAAGGATTCTACAACCTAATTTGGAATCCACTGATAAGACTTGAATGAGTTAGGTTGACAGATAATTGACTTATTTGATAGAGGTACCACATATCAGTAAGAATTGTATTCAGAGTATATAAGGAAGACGGTTTAACTCTATGTTTCATCATGTATATTAGCTATTATAATGTAGTAATCTATTTAACATCCCAACCCAAATGGCCAATCCTATAATTTTAGCACTTTTAGTTGCTGTACTCTGTGCTCTAGGTTATAAACCTTTGTTAACTCTTACAAGCAAGAAATCAGGTAAACCTTCCATTGCTAGTTCTAAATCTGATACTACTGAAAAGGGTTCTGAACCACCCATACCTACCCCATTATACATCACCCCAGAAGATGTCAAGACATATGACGATAGACCATGGAGACCATTCCGTTGGCCTTATCATCAAACCATGAGTATATTTAAATTAGACATCAATCACTGGTTAGATATGGATAAGTACTATTGGCATTATATATCTGAAAAATCTCGTATTTATCATGAATATGGTAAGCAGAACGTTGATTGGTTACCTGAATCTGAAGAATCATGTATTGAATTGATGGAGACTGTAACTCAACATATGTTAATTCGTTATCCCTTGTTATTCACATCAAAAGATGGTGGGATTCATGTTAAAAATGAACTAACAGGTGAAGAATTAGACATGTCACGTCCATTAAAAGAACATCCATTAATCTACGTTTCTAAAATGGCCAAAGAAGATTTTTACATTGTTCAAAAAAGAAAAGATGGTCAACATTATTTAGTTGCAGCAGCAGTACCATTCCCAGGTGGTTCATTTGATATAAGACAAAAATTAGGTAGATCAATTGATGTAATTCATACTCATGTTCCACATTATGAATCAAAATTGAAAAAATCAATGGAAAGATGGTTTAGTAAGATGAGACCATCAGATCCTGTTGAAAGAGCATCTTGGTATATATCATGGGATCATAAATTATTATGTTCAAACGTTTATGCATTAGCAGAAAATGAAAAAGTTGATTCATCAATTTTACCAACTCAATTTAACGTTAGAGTTGAACGTCAAACTTTAAGAAGATTACCTAAATCAAATGCAATTATTTTTACAAATCATCCAGTTTATTATTCAATTGATGAAATGAAAGATGAACCAATGATACCATCTTTAATTAAAAAAATTATATTTGAAGCATCTGAAGAAATTTTAAAATATAAAAATTTTGAAAGTTTTAGAGATCATATTTTACCTTATTTAGATGATTTAATTCAAAGACAGTTAAAATTAGGTATCATTACAGATGATACTCCATTGAAAACTCAACCATCTTATCCTTTTGCCCATTGGGTTAAAGAAAGTGATGAAGTTAAAGGTTGGAATTGGGCCATGATGAAAAGACAAGACGAACTTGCCGCTGTAAAGGCAAATGAAAAAGCTAAAGCTGAGGCTATGGCTGTAGCTGCATCTCAGGAGGAACCAAAAGAGCATGTCTAAAAAAAAATATACAATATATATTTTATGTTCACTATTGTAATAGTTAAAATGATTGTTCAATCCCTGGTAAGGAGATGACGCCATTGAGATAAGACTGAAAAGCGTATTCAAGTCAAATTCACACGTCCGCTCCAGCTGGGATCATTATTACATTTTTGGGTAATCTTCTCTCGAACTTCGTTGTAGAGAGTAATCAGCCTTTGATGATCTATAAGGGAAAATTCCTTTACAAAACCGGCACCGATACTCTACAATAATACGAGTTCTTAGTACAATAGAGAAAGTAAAAAAGAAGAAGAAGAAGAATAAGCATTTTTTAATGGAAGAAAAGGTTTGAAAGTTTGTCGAAAACTTTTCCTTTTATAGTGTTTTTTTTTTATCCATCTTTTTTTTGGTGTTTGGATGTTGTATTTGAAGATAAATTTATCAGGTAATTTTTGAACCATTATAAAAGTAAGGGCGAACATAGGTTGTTAGAGGAAGTTTCCATATCGATTAGTATATGTGTGAAGGATGAGATCCAACTTGCAGCTGATAATCATATTGATTGCTCAACTGATACGGTTTACAATTGGATTGGCAGATGTTGAAGGAAACGTTCAATTACCAGAATCATCATCATCATTAGGTGTTGAAAGTATTAAAATTGAACTGGTTGAAGTGACTAAAAACATCACCAAAATCCCAGTTAAAAGAAATGGGTTTTTACAAAAAGCTGGTTATTTTAAAATCTCCAACGTTCCAAAGGGTTCATATTTACTATCGATATCATCAATAGAATATAATTTACAACCATTGAAAACTAAGATTGTCATTGATGATAAAGATCAAATCAAGGCATTTGCATTGAAAAATGGTGAAAGTTTTGAAAATTCTAATTATGAAATTCCATCACCAGTTAAAATCAAACCAAATTCAAAAACACCAAACCGCTCATATATTATTAAAAGGGTATCTGGTATACTTGAAACAGGACCCATTGCCACTGTTATAAACAATCCATTGTATTTAGGTGGGTTTTTACTGTTGGTTTTAACATTTGTTTTACCTATACTCTTGGAAAAATTTGATCCAGAAACTGGCAAAATAATGAAAGAACAAAGGGCTCAAAAAAGAGGGTTATCTACTAAATCTGCATTGGATGCTGCTAAAAAATTTCAACAACAGGTTGGTTTATTAGAAAAGAGTGAAATAGATTCTATTCCTACTAATATTACAACCAGTTCATCTGTTGTTTCTGATTCAAAGAGCAAGGAAAAGAAAAAAAATAAGAAGAAATAGACTTTTTAAGTCAATACTTGGAGATATAACATTTTACCCGACACGTTTTTTTGCTAATGGGATAAACTCTAAAAATTAATTAAAAAAATCACATAAAAAAATTATTTCAAGGAGATTTTTCAATTGACAAATTTCTAAACATTTTGTAGATTTTGTAGATATTTTGTATCAACTCATGAATAAAGAAAGTGATTAAAAAAGAAAGTCTCTGTTTCAACTCTTAAAGTTTCCCTATTTTCATTCGCTTTTTCCGGTAACTTGTGTGTTTTTTCCTTTTTTGTTTACTTTATTCGTAAAAACTAACTTGCAGTTGTTTACATAAGCCCCTTACCTTAGGCCTGAGACAAAGATTAACCGCTTCAGTAAGACACATAAAATAACCTTCAAAAACAAACCATATAACAAAGCTTGAAAAAAAAAGAGGTTTACAACCCTTTTCCCAAATATACCAAAGGTGAAGAAATCAACTCATAAATATTACCCTTGCACAAAGCATTCTACACACACACACATTCACACGAGATATTCAACAAACAAAATAGCAAACCTCTGCTCCTCTCCCCTGTGGGTACTATTTATAGAAAGAATTTTTCAATAATATAACAATTGATCAACAACTCTTATAGATTTGATATCACTTTTTGGTTTTATGATATCAAGATGAATTTTGTGTCTTTATCAAAGACGAGACAATTAATACCTCCAATATCAATTAAAATAATATCACTATGTTTACTATGGTACTTTGTATCATCAATATCATCCCAAATAACAAAATCAATATTAAACGAATTTCCCTTCCCCTTAGCACTTGGTGAATTTCAATTTTTCATTGTATTTATACTATGTCTATTAACTTTATTACTTGCATCAAAATCAAAATCACTCTATAGTTCCTTCCCACAGGGATCATTACCTAGTTTAGATAAACCTTCAATTCAACTACCTAATCGTCATATACTTACAACGGTACTACCTTTAGGTTGTTTCCAATTTTTAGGTAAACTATTCTCTCATAGTGCTACAGCTCTAGTACCAGTTTCAACAGTTGCTGGTATTAAAACTTTATCTCCATTGATATTAGTTACAACTTATAGACTAATTTATAAAGTTAAATTCCCACGTTCAACTTATCTATCGCTAATACCCTTAATCGGTGGTATCTTGTTAATCGTGATAGAAGATAGAAATAACATTTTGATTTCCACAACGGCTAGTGCTCAATCTATTGGAATCTTTTATGCTGCATTATCATTGGTTGTGTTTGTTGCTCAGAATATATATGGTAAAACAGTATTCACATGGAATCAAAGGGGTATTAACAACCATGCCGAATTGGCCTTGTCATCCAATTATAACAACAACGAAGCAATATTACCAGTGTTTCTCAATGATCATACTGCAAGTGGTAAAGAACTAGAACAATTTGATAGAGTTCAAGCTTATGAACAAGAAGTTGAAAAATCTAAATTGGTAACTTTCCCAACTATAAGAAATAAATATGATAAGCTAACCTTATTACTATATTGCTCAGCAATGGGTGGTCTATTATCATTACCATGGTTCTTATACATCGAAGCTCATCATTTTGTTAAAATATCTACAACTGTTGCTGCTACGTCTTTAGTGGATGATGTTACTCAAGCTCAAGTCGTCTATATCCCATGGAGTCTATTGTTCATCAATGGTGCATCCCATTTTTTCCAATCTTTAATAGCATTCCATCTATTAGGTGAACTACCAACCTTATCGTATTCAATTGCTAGTATGATGAAGAAGATTATAATCATTGTGGTGAGTATGATTTATACTGGTCATAAAATCTCTTTGGTTCAAGGTATTGGTTTATTTTTCACTACAGCTGGTTTGTACTCTTACGATAGATGGGGTGGAGAGGCTAAGATTTTAAAATAAGTAATTTATTCAAAACTATTCCCAGAACTTTAAATCAAATATTTCCGTTTAATATACATAGTAATTCACTCAAAGATTAGCAGTTCGAATGTAGATGACGTATTTACATCCTCCAAACTGCAACCCTACCATTCACATCACCAGCAACAATTTCAATCTTTCCAACTTTTTCCTCTTCATAGTTGAAATAACTCTTCAAATAACTTTCGACAATTGTAACATCATTCGTTGTAAATTTACTATTTTTACCATCATCACTGAATTTCAACGATTTCAACGTTCTTAAAAACCATGCTCCTTCTTTATTTATATAAACTTCATGGATCTTGATATCACCATTTGACCAACCAGTGTTAACCAAGGCTTGATATCTCCAAAACTCATGACTCTCATGATTATCCAATTGTACAGTTGAAACTGTTCGAGAGTTTGCAAAACTTAGTGAGGTTATTGTAGGTGGATTCTCATTGTTGGATCCTGATATATCTTCTCTGATAAGTAGATCACCATTTAATGTAAAGATTTCTAAATTGGATTTGCCATATGATACAGCAATTAAACCTGAATCAAATGCAATGGCAACATGATCATGCTTCTTTGTTCCTACTTTTCTAATGAATTTATTCCTTGCTAAATCCCATAGATAACAAACCCCTTTAACATCTAAACTCAACAATAAGTTAAACTTTGGAGATATTTTTAATTCTTTAATCGAGGATGAATGAAGTCTTAATCTTGTTTGGAGTTCCAACTCTTCTTGGAAACCTTTCACTAATACGATATACCGCCAAACGTGAATTACACCACTCTCTGATGCTGTCAACAACACCTCATCGTCAACTCTCGTTACCAAAACTATTTTATCATCGTGTAATCTCTCAAACACTCTTCTGTTTATCATCAATGAACTTGGATTAAAATCAGGTTTGATCTCCAAATCTCCATTCAAATACAATTCAGGATATCCTCTCCAGAAGGCATCTCCAGCACTATCTGAGTGGGTCTTAAAATGAAGAAATCTAATAGAAGTTTTGAACTTGGTTTGATAGATCAATGAGGGAAGTTTCCTCACAGAACTGAAATCAACATCTAAAATAGTATCAATATCTCTCTCAGGATGAGGTTTAACAAATATTTGTGATGGAGTTTGACCAAAATTATGAATAATACCAGTGATTGACCTTCTCTCATCTTCGTTATTAATTGTATCCAAATCAATTGCACCTTGATAACTCAAATGGTTAAATACGTTCACGGCTTGTACCGCTTCGGGACCAAGTTGCTTGAACCCAAATATCAAATCAATCCACTTGTTAAGATTTTGGGAAACATATGGGCTCTCTAAAGCTTCCCTATTCTTCGAGATGAAGATTTTAGGATCCCCTTTAGCCCATCTTGGTAATTCAACATGACTCACTTCATTTCCATCTTGTAATTTCCCAAATTCATATCCGTTAATGTTCGATAAAAAGTCAGGTAGAAAATAAAATTCCGGTATTAGTTCCCTTACATCAGTTGTATTCTCTTGTGATGAGGATTTCCAAGCTTTCTGAATGGAATAGAAAAGTCGATCAGGATGATCAAATTTCCCACCTTGTAATAACAAATATGACTGAACATATGGTTCTAAACGAATCAAAAATGAAGCAACAATCATAGCGGAAGAATAATGTGTACCGTAATGGAATGGTGGAGCAGCTTCGTCACCTAAACTTTGCAATGCTTCATATCTCTCTCTAAACTGTTGTGCTCTTTGTTCTGTCTGAGCACCCATTGGTTTAGACAAGTCTCTAAATGTTTTTGGATTACTCAAGTCTAGTTCTTCACTCGTGTAGTCTGCAATAACCCATGGAAAGATAGGATACTGTGTAAGATCGTTAAAGGTTCTACCAGCTAAAGTGTTCACAATCATTAAGTAGTAGAAATTTGACATTTCCCCATTCTGCCATTTTCTTGTGGCATCAAGATAGTTCAAATACTCAGCACCAAAAACATTAGCTAGCTTCGTAGAAAAATTTCTACCTGCAGATCCAATTGCCCCATTTGTTAGATTAGTTTCTTTGAATATGTTGGATAGATCATTATCAATGTTAGAGTTTGTAGCAACACTTGACAGTTTTGAAAATATTATATTCCTCTCTTTCGTCTTGATAGCAGTGATTAAAAAGCTGCTACCATTACTGAAAAATAATTCCAGTGCAATATCTCTTAAAAGGAAATGTCTCTTTGTAACTGAGGTCAGCTTGTAAAGATCCCACGTTTGAACGGCATGGTTATTTGGAGTGACTGCCTTCGAACTTTTAGGTCTAGGTTGGCCCGTAATCAATTTAATATTGGAATCTCTCTCTTCTTCTGGCGCCTCGTTGATATCAACAATCTCATCTTGTTTAGCTTTGTGGAAATAATTATGAATCAAGTATAAATTGGTTTGACCCAGGATCAAAATTCCTTCGATTATTTCAAGACCAATAACTAGACTTACATTCCAAATTTCATGTATCTTATCACCAGAGTATAAACTCTTCAAAACTTTTCTATTTCGATCATTATAAGTGTTGAGCGATTCGTCGATAACGTCTGCCTCAATTAACTCAAATGAGTTCAAACTTTGTGACTCGATCCGTGCTGGCTCGTCCCTCTTGATGTCTTGCGCTTTTTTAATAGGAATGTCATTAAAGTATCCATTATACTTATCAACTTCAACTTCGTCTAATGGTAGCAATCTCTTACGCATTCTATCAATGCCTTCCATTGAGTCCAACGTCCAAACAACATTTTGATCCTCTTCTCCAGATTCTAAAGAGATCAGTTTCAAAATATCGGCTTTGACCTTCTTGTACTCGGTGATATAAAACTGAAGACTATCTTGCTGATCTTGTATAGTTCTAGCTGATCTCATGGTCTCATTGGACACAATTTTTAAACGCAATGTTTCATTGTCATTTTTAAAGGCCTTCACTAAGCCATCAACTTGCTCATATTTGGTCTTCACATAAGATTCATAGTGCTTTATCAACACGTTGATCTTTTCCTCTGATTTTATGAAAGTTTGCTTATCATACTTTTTACCAACTTTACTTGATAACGTTTCCAAATGAGCATCAAACACATCTCTCAACCTGGAATCAGATAGAAACTGAGACACGACATCTTCATCATCAGTAGTTGTGATTGAATTTAAAAACTTCATCACGGTTAAATAGCTTCTAAACGTTAGACATGAGCATATAGCATGCAGATCGTCTTGTCTGTGCATAAGAATGATCCGTAGGCAATTAAACGACAAATTTGAAACAAGTGCATTTCCAGATGCTCCGATTATTAATAACAATGAGATCAAATTAGCAATACCATCATTCGTCAAGAGCTCTTTGGAGAAAAGATTCTGCTGGTGAAAGAGTAATAGCTTTAAAAAACTCTCTTGCTGATCAACAGATGTAGAATCCTTTAAAACCAATACTACCGAATTTACACCTACTGTGACATTCTTCAATAGTTGCGTGTAGTATGAACCTCTCAAGCTTTTGTTTGACTTCTTGTAAGCTTCTATGATCTCAAACAGAACTGACAAGTAATTCAAATAGTCCTTTGAATTCCATTCAAAACTTAAAAGTTCGTTATTTAACAGGGTTAAAAAAATTGCAATGTGCGGAAATCTGATTCCATTCGTCTCCAAAAGAGCCTGAAATTCAGTCGAAAATCCTTTAAGATGAACCAAAACCTGTGGAAAAACCAAGGTTACAAGAATTGTTGGGATGGTTGTAGCAACTCGACTAGTATCTGGTTCATCAAAAACGGTTGTGAGATACTCTTGAAGCTCGTTTGTATCTGAACCGAGAACTTTGGAAATAGTAATGCTTGATAGCAAATCAATAACTTTTTGAGCTGAATCAAAGTAAATGGAGGTATTCTGAGGCTTTGTCAATAGTAAAATGATGTTACACAGCTTTCTAAGAAAAAGCATATCTGTATAAAATCTTTTAGAAAATACTGAAATATCTTGAAAAGCATTTGACAAAAATCTCGTATAACCGTTCAACAACTTGATAATTTTTTCGTGACTCTCATCTTTGAAGATATCATGGAGAACAGTCCATTCGAGTAAATCCAAGATCAAGTAATGTAATTCTGGTAGAACTAGAGTATTTAATCCTTCAACGTCCACTTCGTTTGCAAGTTTTGAAAAGTTGAGATCGTATGTATACTGTCCAAAAGAACCCTTTATAAGGATATTCAGTTCATTGGAATCCAGTTTTACATCACCTAACGATGATAAAAGAATCTTCAAACCATTGCTTTTGACAAAAACCTCATAAGACTTCGTAGACACTGTGAAAATTTTGATCAGTAAACTTAAACTGACTTGCACAACAAACTTGCTATTCTTGCCGAGCTGCAAAAGTAGCAGTATCCATTTAATTGATACAGATCCAAAAAGTTTCTTCCAATAGGTAGAATTAGAAAACAAAGGATCCAAAAATACTTCGCTCAAGATCCTGAGTACTAGCTCACCGGCATTCTCATTGCCTTCGTTCAACGAATATATCACAAATGAAGATAGCAAAGAGACAATTTCTGAAGTTAAGTTTGCTTTCACCAGTGTATTTAAGGAGTCATAGACGTTATCGAGTAGGCTATCAGGAAGGATGCCTTGCCCAAGTGCAGAAAGTAGTTTCTTCACAACTTTCAGCCTTTTTAATTTCAAGTTATTGAAAGTGGCATATCTTGACTCTCGGCTGAAGACAGTTATTTGGAAAATCAAAAACTTGGTCAACTCTAAGTCTTCGTTGAGAAACTCTGAAGAGATAGGTCTCCAAAGTTCAAAGTCCAAAACTAAGATATCGTATACTAAATGGTTCGTTATGACTGAATTGAATGGTGATTGGAAATTATAACCAACAAACTCTAAAAATGTATCTAACAACTCCACCTTAAAGCTTTCCTTGAACTCCAATCTTTTAAGTTTGAGTAGCGTTACTAGTATGTTATAGCCATTACTTGACTCAACTTCCTGGATGAATTTCCAATTCGAGTTGATCAGTTTTAAATATAATTGCACATAACTATGAAGTTCGTCTATAGTTTGTGCATTTTCAATCAATGTTAGGACAATTTGAAGACTTGAGATGGAGTAAAAAGCATCTGAAAATCTTCTCGATTCATAGCGTTGAACTTTACCAGATATGTGATGTACTTGAGATTCAAGAAGGTTATTTACTATGTTGAAATCGTTCAAGGTGTATGAGTTGTCAATTTTGAAGTTTAGCAATAGATCATCTTTAGGTATTGTAAGGGTTAGGCTATTTATATCATAGTCACCCTGTCTATTGTTTGTTGAATCGAATAACTTTAAATTGAAATCCGTTCTGTCTGGGTAGTTTAACGACTTTATGGTATCAGGATCCTGATAATTTGCTGAATAGTTTCTTCCCAAGAAGTAAGACAATATAATCCATTCGTACGTTAGACTTCCAGATGCTAACAGTAGGCTATAAAGGTTAATGTTCAGATCAGCTGATCCAATCTTCAAGGGAAATTCCAGGGAAGAATTTGACCTGTCTACTTGATCGTCATCTTGTAATGGAAAGGGGCATCTGATAAAATGAATGAAGTCACCATTGATGTAAAGCTTAAGCTTAGCTCTAGCTCTTTGAGATTTTTGGTTTTCATGAATCAAAACAATATGATAATAGTGATTTTCTTCAAAACTGAAGGTATCAAATCGCCCAACTAATTTGGATCTATAATACAACGCAAGTTTTGATGATTCAAGCTTTATAATAACCCTTTCATTAATAGTCAACAACGTTCCCTCGGTTATTTCGTTTAGCTTGATGGTCATCTGAATGGTATAAGACTTTAAAGATTGTTTTATAGGAGTCTTAAATGTTATTGAGGAATGATCTAGGTTGAAATGTGTATCAGTTTGCTTATCAAGCAATGAGGTGATGGTATCAAGGTATATATCTTTTTCATTTGATTGTTTTAACGCAATGAAAAGTTCCAGTATGGCAAAAGGCTCAATTCTTAGAGACTTGAGAAATTCTATCGCACCATCAATTGATACATGAGAGGATGTTATATTCCTTATAATGAGACTTGGAAGACCTTTAATTTGAGAAACTGCCATTTCATTGACGATAGAAAGATTAGATAGCTTTGTTACAAATGATATGATGATCTGCTGTATGAATCTTCTTTGGGAAGTTTCAAATGTCTCCACAAAAGATAGGAGTAAAGCAAAGATATAACTGTTGATTGTGTAATGGACAGGTAAGTTTTGACACATGATGTCAATAAATTTATCAGTAGAATTAGACAATTCATCGTTTTCAATTCCTTGTGCGTCATCTATAAAAGCCAATTTTCTCCTTAGCGGTTGTATAAAAGACTCATCTGTGGAATTGAGAGACTGGTCAGTCTCTATAGATTTCTCTAATATGGCAATAGCTATCTGATTCCTCGTACTTAATAATGATTCCGGTGACACCTTTTTAATGAGCTCCTCATCAATCCACCTCAGCGCCTCATCAATACCTTCGTCTTTCAGAAGTTTGATGTATGGATCAATGACAAACACTTCCTCAGTCATCTGGTGTGTGTCTACTATTCTCAATTGGGCTTTTTCGTGGTGGTAATATAGCACATTTTCAAACCTATCAAAAGAATAGTTATTAATGGGTAAATATCCGCTGTCATTTTTCGGTACATCTCGGTATTTCTTGACATTTTCGCCTTTAAAAACAAGTGTATACAAGAGTAAGAATCAGAT
Source organism: Taiozyma peoriensis (assembly GCA_030574875.1). Classification (NCBI taxonomy): domain Eukaryota; kingdom Fungi; phylum Ascomycota; class Saccharomycetes; order Phaffomycetales; family Wickerhamomycetaceae; genus Taiozyma; species Taiozyma peoriensis. Next base: position 71,814 of record JAJMFM010000062.1, read on the forward strand.
ATGAGAATGAAGATGAACAAAACTTACAATTGATTTTTAAGAGAATATTACAATTTGCTAAACCTCCAAAGTCAAAGAAGTTTGTCCGGTATTTGGCATTGGTATAAAAGTTGCTTATGTATTAACCTATACAAGAGTAACTCTTGATGTATTCTTTAAATAATATGTAATTGAATAAATAGAATTAATAATGAAATAAATAAATAAATAGCTTTAAGTAATAAATAATAGATAATAAATAGATGAGTCTTATGACGAGATGAAGGTGAATTTTGATGGAACAGGTATCATCTGTATGGAGCATCATAGTCCAAACAGTATTGAATCTCTTGTTCCCATTTATCACCATTAGCCAAGAGTTTCTCCTTGTTGTATAGCAGTTCTTCTCTAGTCTCTGTTGAGTATTCAACGTTTGGAGTTTCAACAATAGCATCCACAGGACATGATTCTTGACATAAACCACAATAGATACATTTAGTCATATCGATATCATACTTATACGTACGACGTGATCCATCGAGTCTTTCTTCAGCTTCAATGGTGATGGCTTGTGCCGGGCAAATAGCCTCACATAGCTTACAGGCAATACACCGTTCTTCACCTGATGGATATCTTCTCAAGGCATGTTCTCCTCTAAATCTAGGCGAGACAGGACCTTTTTCAAATGGATAATAAATCGTATAAGGAGCCCTAAAGTACATTTCTAAAACAATGTACATCCCACGAAACATTTCAGACAACAAAAAGAACTTCATAGCTTTGTCTAAAGCTGATTCACTTGATTCTTCCCATGATTTTGGTTTAGGGATTCTAAAACCTTCAGGTAAGGTTGATTGAACAGTACTACCAACAGCAGCTAATGAAGGTTTAGCACGTATGAAAGTAGAACCAAAGAAACGGCGTGTCAGTGGCTGACTTGCACCGCGCAATATCATCCGTTGAAGCACCATGGTTATAGTGTTTTCGTATCTTGAATGTTTAATTATATACCCTTGTTCTAAATTAACACCTAATAGATTTGTGTTTGTAAATGATTTAATTTTACTGGTTCAAATCGAGAAGCTCCTTGAAAAATAGGAAAATCGCACTGGGGTAAAAAAAATTAATACTGAAAAAAGAGCGAAAAAAAAAGGAGGGTTACTAAAATGCTTAAAGAAAGGTTATGTGCCTTGGTAATTGCTAGTATAGGTAATCTGTTGCTATAACGACCAACATCATCATCATCATAAGATAAATCAGTTCAAAAAGAATGACATCTGAATGTTTTGTTACTATTGCTTTATATTTATGAGCCTTTTGAACAATCTTGGATCTCTTTGAGTTAATTTCACTTTGAAAACAGATGGTTCGAATGCAACAGAATCTGGAACTTGGTTCAATTTGAAAGGATCCAACTCCATCAAGTATTCATTATCCTTTGGTGGTTCTATTATATATAAAATTATAAACCTTACTAGAGTAACGTAAATTTCCTTCATAGCTAAATGAGCACCCAAACACATACGACTTCCAGAACCAAATGATAACATTGTTGAACTTTCAAAATTATTCTTCAACTTTAAATCATCGTTTAAATATCTTTCTGGAATAAAAGTATAAGGTTCTGGGAAGTATTTTTCATCATGATTAGCTGCAAATGTGTTCATAAACATTATAGTGCCACTTGGGATTATTGAGTTTTGATAGATTATATCCTTTGTTGTGGACCTAGGTAAACTTGTTGGTAATACTGAAAAATATCTTAAACCTTCTTTTATCAAAGCTTGAATATAATCGATTTGATTATAACCATCCATACAACCATAGAATGCATCTTCCACGGTGTCAAACTTTTGCATAATCTCATCAAGTGCAATTTTCTGTAATCTTAATCCGCTTACCGGTTGTGATAAGTGACCAATGATATGGTTGAGGACAAGAGGTGTATTGTCTAAACCAGCACTAACCATTGTTAAACAGGCTGATTTCAACTCTTCTTCATTGATTTTAACACCATCATCTGGCTGTTGTCGAAGAACTTGACTAACAATTGAACCTTTGAAATCTTCATTTTGTGATATTTTCTTCTTTATATCATTCATAAACTTTGTCATATAAAAATCTCTTCTTTGCCTAAAATCATTGGCCATTTTAGTCTTCGATTCAAAGGGTAGTAATCTTAAAATTGGCAAATAATCTTGCAAATTTGAGCTATGACCTCTTAACCTAACGATCCTATTTTCAACAAATGAAATCTCATCAAACAATTTACAACGATCATGGTGTTCAACTTTAACAGCATATCCATAGGTTAAATAAAGACTAACTCTTAAAACAAATCCTTGAAGTAATTTGAATAGATCGATATCATAACCTTGTTTATGTTGTTCATCAACATTCATCATCATACTTTCTTGGATTCTTCTAAACATATTCTTGTTTTCAACATCAATCAATTCACCATAACTTTCAACATTCTTTCTATTTAAAGATGTTGCAATAATCTTCTTCTTTCTTTTATAAGAAGCACCAAAAGGTGTTGTACCAATGGTAAAACCTTGAGTTTTAGATACAACATTATGGAAAGTAAACAACATAGGTCTTGAATTGTTAGAATCTCTATTTTGCAACCATAGCTCTTTTATAGAGTCAAAAGAATTAGCCACAACAACGATCTTTGTCCCCATTCTCATTTGGAATACATCAGTATGATATTTTTTTGACCATTCTATATACTTTAAAGAAGGATTTGAATTTACCTGAAATAGAGTACCAACAATTGGAAACCCATTGACATAAGGGAGGTTCTTTATCTTTTTTGGACCAATAAAGCCTATCGCATCTAGTAAAACATAAGTAATCAACAAACCTATGATAATGTATACTGAATTATTATGTTAGAATTTGAGATGACCAGAAACAAAAAGATCAAAAGAAAGTCTAAGGTATTGTATGTTACTGGAAAATACCAAATGCGATGAGAAGCAGTCAATTATCAATGACAGATTGTCTAAGGTAATCATGGCAAATAGTAGTAGGATAATCTAGCAAACTTGATATCTTATGGATAAATATTTAATTAGGAACGGTAGTTCAATATACCATTATCTTTGTCTTTTTACAACGAAGTCAGCAATCAATGGTTAGCAAATCTAAATGTAACAATCAGATAAATCTGGACATTGAAATACACAACTATCACTGGTTTTGTTGTTGATTATGAGTCTTCCTTTATTTTCAAGATATATATTTTGACACAAAAACTCATATAATTTTACAATTGTGGGTCTAAGAATAAATAGATTTGTATATAAATAAATAAATAATTTAATAAATAATAAATAAGGCAATAATAAATATAAGGATTACTTCTTTGGAGCATCTTTACCATCTTTTGCTTCAGGTTCAGGTTCTGGTTCTGGTTCTGGGATTGGGAATTTAAACGAATCTGGAGTATAGTCATTACCATCACCTGTTTGTTCCCAAGCACTTGAACCTACAGAGAAATTTCTAAAAGCTTGGGTAAGTTCCAAAGGTTTATAAACGACCCTTTTCTTTTCCTCATCCCAAAAGACTTCATCATAACCAGTTGTTGGAAAATCTTTTCTTAAAGGATGTCCTGTAAATCCATAATCTGTCAAGATTCTTCTTAAATCAGGATGTCCATCGAAAAAAATACCATACATATCATAAGTTTCTCTTTCATACCAATTGGCTCCTTCATAAAGTTCCACAATACTTGGAACTGATGATACTTCAGATGCATAAGTTTTAACTCTAATTCTAGAATTATAACGAATTGATAACAAGTGATAGATAACGTCAAATCTATTATTTCTTGAAGGATAATCAGCAGCTGTGATATCAACAATTGTCTTGAACTGAGTTGTAGTGTGATCTTTTAAAAATGTGAAAACTGGTATAACAGATGTTGGTGGGATATAAATGACCAATTCATCTTTCCAAACTGAAAACTGTTGAATATGTTTAGGTAATGTAGTGATTAAATATTGACCAAATTTATGTAAAGCTTCTCCGTGTTCTTTGTACTTATCAGCTGGGTTAAATATGGCTGCTTCTAAATCTCCATATTCCTTTCTTGGTAATGATTTCAAATCTAATAGTGGATCTTCCTCCACCTTCTTGCTATTACATCTGATCAAAGATTGACTGATGAGACGACGTGCTGGAAGTACAGCTCTATATGAGCTCACGCCTATTCTTCTACCGCTAAGACGAAGCATTGTCAGTCAAATATCCTCTAAACCTTAGCCAATACCTTTGGTAACAAAGTTTGTAAATATATCAAAACCAACAACAGAGCCAAATAATCCTTAAATTTCCTCGAATTATCTCCACAAATCAGAAGAATGCGAAAACCAATAATGGGAAAAAACTAAATCCGAGGGTAATATTTTTCCCCATTTGGTCGGAAGTTATAAAACATATAAACTACTGACTACTCACTACTATTAAATATGATTTTTGAAACGGTATCTATTAGTTTGAAGCTATTTGATTGACTTAACCTCTTCCTGCTGTTCTTGGTTTTGCACGAATGATGTTATCAACTCTTAATAAAACTTCAGCAGCTTCAGAAGCTGAACTAACAACTGCTCTTTTCAATTTATAAGATTCCACAATACCTAATTCTCTAACATCTGTAATTTTACCGTTATTTAAATCTAAACCTGAAGTGGTAATCCCGTTATAAATAGCTGATCTTAGTTTTGTTATTAATTCACTTGAATCAAAACCTGCATTATCTGCTAGTATAGTTGGTAATTGTCTTAAAGCTTTGGCAAATGCTTCAATGGCCAAGGCTTTTTTACCATCAACGTTTTGAGCTGCTGTGTCAACACCTTTGGACATGTTCATCTCTGCACAACCACCACCTAGTACGGTTCTCGTTTCCTTTGTTGTTTGTGATAACACGGATAAAGCATCGTGTAACGAACGTTCAGATTCATCTAAAACTTGTTCAGTTGCACCTCTTAAAACAATTGTACAAGCAGCTCCAGCTTCACAACCGGAAAATTTTGTCATAACGTCTTCACCAATGATAACCTCTTCAATTTTGGAACAGTGACCAAGTTTAACCAATTCTGGATTATCAAAAGTTGAAGCAACTTCACCACCTGTAACTAGAGCTAATCTTTCAACACCTTCAAAATCAGCATGTTCAATTGAATTTATATTATGTTCAGTGAAAAGTTGCTCTGGATAATCATAAATTAACTGTCTATTTATGAAAACGTTAATACCAAATTTTGAAATCTTATCAATTTTTGATTTCATCTTTAATTTTTCAGCTTTTTCTAATTCAGCTAATTTTGAAGTTGAATCAACTTTAAATTTAGCACCAAAAATTTTAACTTTATCAGTATCTAATGAAGTATTGGCAATTAAAATTTTAGCATTATGAATTGTCTTTGGTTGAGAATTACCAAATCTTTTATTTAAGATAAAACCTTCATCTAAGAAAGAATCGGATAATTTACCACCAATTTTTTTAATAACTTGAATGTGTTCTAAATTTGTTGAACCTTTTAATCTTAAAATTGCATCAACGGCTAATTTGGAAAACTGTTCTTTATCCTGTGATAAGATCTTTGATGATAGAGTTGTCTTGGCAATGTTGTATAGATCGTTATAGAAAACATCATGGTTAGATGAATTATCCACTGCAATTGAATCTAAAGTTTTCAAAGCAGCTTGAGTGGCAATTCTATAACCTTCTATGATAGTCTGTGGATGAATTTTTTGATCGATTAATTTTTCCGCTTCTCTTAACAGCTCTGCTGCTAACACTGTGACTGATGTAGTACCATCACCAACTTCATCATCTTGAACTTTTGAAATGTTAACTAAAACTTTTGCAGCAGGGTTATCCAAGGGTATAGATTTTAAAATCGTTGCACCATCATTTGTAACTAAGGATTGATCCGATGAAGCTGATTGTAAAAGTTTGTCCATCCCCTTTGGACCCAATGTGGATTTGACTAGATCACCAACGGCGATGGCACCAACAAATGATGATAAACGAGCATTTTCAGCTCTTTCCTCCGTGACTTGATCACCGTAAATTTGAACACTCTGTATATTAGTTAGTATTGGTCTAGTAGAGGGAGAGACCTTATAAAAGAAACATACCATTCTGTATTTTGAAAGTATAAGGTATACGTGTATCTATAAAAAGAAAATGGATATAAGTAAAACAATAAATGATCTATTTGACTCGTTGTTAGTAACTGATTTTTTCTTTTCATTAAAGCTCATCAGATTATTTTTTTTTTTACTCGACGCGAACGAAAATAATTTAAATGTGTGTTTGGGTGTTTTTTATACAATCGACTTTCCATCAAAAGATTTAGTACTATTTTTGATAGATTTAGTACTATTTTTGATAGATTTAGTACTATTTTTGATAGATTTAATACTATTTTTGATAGATTTAATACTATTTTTGATTGTCTTTGGTTATATTGTAATAGTTGTCTTTTGTAGATGAAGTTAGTAGTCAACGTCGCCTCTTTCTTCATACAATCTCAACAAATTTTCCAATCGTTTCCTCTCTGATTTCTCTTTATCCAACTCCTGTTCAAAATCCTTGTGCATATCCCCAACCAATTTTTTGAATTCTTGTCTTAAGACTGTTATACTTGAGTTGAACTTTGGTGATGATGTCGAAGGAGAGTTGTTGGAGAATGTGAAACTCGAAGTTGAAGATAACAGAGGAGTTTTAGGGGCTGTCATTGGTGATGTTGGAGAGATCTGTTGTACTTTTGCACCTTGCCCAGCTTTGTTACTGCCATTGTTCAACGATGGAGAATCAAATGATGATGATACAAATCCCAAATTATCAATCTTCAGATTAGTTATTTGCTTTTGTAAATCATGGAGATCGGTGGTTTTGGATTCTAATTTGGTTTCTAACATTTTATTCTCATGTTCAACCAGTATAGTCTTTTGACTTAATTTTTCATTTTTGATAATCATTTCAGAAAGTTTTTTTTCAATACCCAATTTACCCCTTTTATAAGATTCTAGTACTTTTGTATTCAGATTACGTTCATCTTCAAATTGTCTTGTTAGATAAGTATGAGCAAATTGTAAATCTGACAGTGCAGTTTTCAAACTCTTGATCTCTTCATTAGGATCTTGTTCATCTGCTTTGGTAGTGGCTGTTGTTGTTGTTGCTGTTGAGTCCACATTTGTTTTATTCTCTGATATTAGTATAGAATCTAAACAATCTTTGGCCCATTTAGATTTAGGAGTATTTGGAGTTGGTGTTGGTAAAGAGATATTTCTCTGAACGGCAATGGATGCAATGTATGACAATAGCTCTTCAGATTCATGAAGTGAAGATTCTATAGAAGTACTATTCGCATCTGGAAATGAATTGAATGATGCAGATGATGATAGATTTTTTAATGATTGTGATGATGATGATAACAACTGTGATGTTGATCGGGTAGATGTGTTTACATTATCAAAATACAGCAAGGACAAAGCCAAGATGTATTGGTTATTCAACATGGTTAAAGACGATTCAAGTTCTTTATTTATAACTATCAAATCTTCCGATATCTTATCGTTTGAAAGATTCAACTTCTTGAGTATTTTGAAATCATTATCATTAAACTCATTTGGTTTATCAATCAACAAGTTCTTAATCAATTTAGAATTTTTAACCAACTGATGATTATAATCATCTCTCGTCTTTTGTAAATCTTGTAATTTTTTCAATAAACTCTGCAGATCATCATATGTTATTAACCTATCATCCTTTGACACTTGTGTTATTGCAAACTCACTCAACAGTTTAACCTTC